>WBMZ01002845.1:0-90337 GCA_013400975.1 Atrichornis clamosus
CGGCCGCCAGAGCGGGCTGACCCCGCTCCAGGTGCAGGCGCGCGGCGAAGGCGCCGCAGCTCTGCGCCGCCGCCACATGCTCGCCGAAGCCGCCGCGCAGCCCCAGGCGCTGCCGCAGGTCCCGCTCCTGGCGCAGGAAGAGTCGCGCCGCCTCGGCCAGCGCGGCCGCCTCGGCGGGGCCGTGGAACAGGCTCTGGGCGCAGCGCGCCACGGCCAGCTGGCACCAAGCGGCGTAGGGCAGGCTCTCCTGGGCGCGCAGCTCCCGCGCCAGCGCCGCAAACTGCTCCGCCGCCTCCGCCACGTTCGGCTTTCGCAGGAACCGCCGCCGTAGCTTGGCCGACACCAGCCGGTACCGCGACAGGAAGTCACCGTCCCCGCCGAGCCCCGGCCCGGAGCCGCCCGCCCCGCCGGGGCCGGAGCCGCCGCCCGCCGACAGCATCGCGGGCCCAACACGGAACTGACGCGCCGCGGCGCGCCGACCACCGCTCCGCCGCGCGCCGCCGCCCAATCAGCGCCCGCCCCGCCCCGTGCCCCCAGCCAATCAACGCCCGCATCGGCTTCTCGTGACAGCAGGGCGTGGCGAGGGCGTGGCTACTGCAGCCTGTCCCAGATGTGACAGCCCAGGATGGGCGTGGCTACACGGCCCAGGCTCCGGCTATGGGCGCGGCTAAATACTGCGAGCACCGCCCCAGGGTCGCAGGGGGCCTGAGCAGTATTGCGCCCCCTCGCGTCCAGGAGGTCCCGCGCTCTTGCTCGTGCTCCTGCTCCGGTCCCACCGCGACGGAACGGGACGAGGAGCGGGACGGGGACGGGGAGGGTGCCAGGCTCTGGAGGTCTCGGGCGAAACCGCAGCAGCCAAATTCAAACAAGAACAGTTCACCCAAATGGTTAACAGGTGGGTGGGTGAACTTCCTGGCCGAAGGATGTGTGGCGGCAGGAATTTTAGGTGATGCAAAAGGTGACGTGTAAACACTTGAACAAGTGAACTCTCGGGGTCCTTAAATAGATAGATCACGTCTGAGTCGGGAACTGCCCATTGCTGAAAATATTTGGTGCCGAAGAGAGTTAAGTGAGCATGTGAGACCACGTGTGCTTGCCTGCTTCTTCCTTTTCGCTGAGCATCTCCTGGAGGCACGGCCTGGACTGGGCTGGCCCCTGGGCTGGCTGGGAGAGGCTGTTCTCGCACTCCTGTCCTTTATGAGCACATGCACCCAACGGCACTCACCTTGCGAGCTGAGGTGACACAGATCGTGTCCTCTGCAGCCAGACCTCCCTCCTGCTCTCTCCACAATCCTGAGTATCCCATCGGACCGGCTTGGTGGCAGGTGGCACTCAGTTTTCAGTTCTCGCAGGCCAGCTCAGCACAGCCACGCGGTTGCTGTGACACGGGCACTTTGCTGCCTGTGTCCGATCAGCACACCGCTGAAAGCTCAGCCCTCCCCAGCGCCGCCCGGTTCCGCACACGCCGGAGCTCCGCGGGCAGCCCGGGGCGGTCCCTCGGCCGCCAGCACCGCCCGGGGCAGCGGGACCGCGGCTCCCAGCTCGCTCCTTCCGCTCGCCGCCGGCCGCGGGTGTCGCTGCCGGAGCGGTCGCTGTCACTGCTCGGAGCGGAGCTGGTTCCTCTCCCTGTGCCGCTGTTCGGCAGCCCGCGGTGGGCGCAGCCCTTCGCCCCCCACCATGGCTCTGTGCTGCGTGTTCAGAGCACCGCGCTGGCACCTCCGCCCGCCGCCGCTCGCCCTGCTCAGCCTGCCCGCTCCGCACCGCAGCCTGGTGGCAACAGCGACGTGGAAAGGGAGGAAAAAGGCCAGGGAGGGCTGCAGCCTGCCAGAGCCTTCCTGGGAGGAGAGGTACGGCTTTTCCACAGTGACCAAGCATTCTTTCAAAGCAGCAAGCTCCTAAAGCTGTGAAAGTGGTGGGTTGGGGGGTTTACTTCCACCCGGTAGGAATAGAAGAGCCCGGGCTCAGCTCATGGAGTCTGGCCTGGGGATAGGAATTGTGGAAAAGGCAAATGAAAAGGTCTGAGAGGAAAGGAGCAGTTAAGTTAACGTATTGGCAAGTAGAAAGTGATAGTCTATTTGATTTGCAGTCCTGTGCCTCAAAGTAGTTTGCACTGGGTGCTTTGGAAGCAGTTCCAAAAATCCTAGCAAGCAATAACAGCAGCTTCTCCAGCCGTGGGGTGATGTTCTTCATGGGCTCAGTGAGTCAGTAGTAGTGGATAGTTATGAATGTTTGAATCATATCAGCCTCACCCCTTTTTCAAGGGGTCTTTTTTGGCAGGGGGTGTCTTTTTTTCCTTAAATCAGCTCTTATGTGTTTTGTTCTTGCTTGTTCTGCCTTGGATACGAGTAGTGGCAAGTTCTGAGGTTTATGTCTAAACTACTTCTGTGTGGGTGGCCAGGTCAATGAGAGTGGGCAGCTTGAAATTCCCTGCCTGCTACACAAACTGTGCATTTCAATGTGGTGTACTGGGAGTCTGGGTGTTCATAGCCAGCTCTGGTGCAGAGCCCATGCCAGAACAGTCCTGCCCTTGAAGTAGCTGGTGGGGATGTTATGCCATATATATCAGGGGTTGAGAAGCTCTGGTCACTACCTTGATGTTGTGCTTTCCAGGTTAGCAAATGCAGTGACACCACTGTGGAGACTTCCCTACCATGAGCAGCTGCAGGTAAGATGTGTTTACACAGACTTTTCTCTGTTGTGTTGCCCCAACTGTCCCTCCTATCCCCTTAAACAAAAGCCTTTAGCATCTTGATGCTGCAAACTCTTCAGACCCCTTTTACTGCTGCTTTAGCGTTTTGTGAAGGGTAGAACTGGGAGCTTCCTTCTGGTACAGAGGATGGGAACTTGCACAGTGATGCTGTCCTCTGTGGGACTGCTCTGCTTCACTGGGGCTTCAGGTTAGACAAAATGTTCCAGGCCAGCATTTGGGGACCATGGACACAGGATTTTTTTTCACTTCCTGTTGCTCCAAGCAGCTGTGGTTATGAAAAGGACAGAAGTCCTCCGGGGCTATATTTTCACTTCAGTATTTCCTCCTGTCGGACTTCCCAGAGGTGGGTGATGAAGAGTGATGAAGACTGTTGTGTGGTCCTGTGAGAGTGTTTCTGCCTTAGAACTCCTCTGCAGGTGAAGCATGAAAGCCAGAGGAAGATTTTGCAGACACTGTCATCTCGTCTTGAGGAGCTGGGCATAGATGCACAGAAACCTGATGGGCTCTGCTGTCCTCTCCAGCCTGTGGTCCCTTCGGTGAGTGTCCTGTGGGAATGCTCTGCCCTCTGAGCCACAAACAGATGCCCACTCAACAACCCACGAGTCTCATGGTGGGCATTATTTGGTTGCAGAGAGTGTGTCTGTGGCAGTCCTTGCTAACTTCTGCTTTGCAGCCTGTGACTGCTCGAAAGTAAATTAAACCCAGTGCTTAGGAATGCTTTTTTGTGTGCAGGGCTTCCCTGGTAAACTTGTCACCATTCTGTCACAGAGAGCCTTTTCATCTCCCCAAGGGGCAGTACTGGGGTTCTTGTGCACAAGCTCCATTTCTGTGTTTTGCACATTCACATACATCTTCGATGTTGCCAAGCGAACAACCAGGCTAGGTTTTCGCTTTCCTCTGTTACTTTTTCCTTTAATCCAAGGCTTTACTCTTCCTTCTTTTCTCTCTCAGCCCATCATCAATGGCTACCGAAACAAATCGACTTTCTCTGTGAACCGAGGACCAGATGGGAACCCCAAAACTGTGGGGTTATATGTAGGAACTGGCAGAGGTCAGTGAAACTCATAGAAACTCATAGGAAACTTCTGGTGTGGGCTGGGTTGGGGCAAGGCTCTGCTGTGACAGCCTCCTCCCAAGTTAGAAGCCTGAATCCTGGGGGATGCCAGTAGAAATACCACCAAATCTGGGGCAGCAATTTGAACACCTCAGTTCATCAGGTTCTTAAGAAACGCCAGCTTCTGATTTGCAAAATACAGCAGTGAGGAAGATACATGTGGTAGCAGCCCCTCTGGGATTTATCTTTGTTGTCTGTAATGACACTGTTCCCATGTTTTTGGCATGCTCCTGTGCTGAGCAGGAAGAGCATGAGGAGAAGACTTGCACTTCCACAGGCAGCAGAGCAATGTTGGAGTGTTTGGGGTGCATGAGGCAGTTTGATTTTGTGCAATGCAGATATGAGGTGCTCCTTGCAAGGGGCACTTAGATACCATTCTTTCTGTTTTCTTCTTTTTTTTTTTTTTTTTGTAAAGTGGGAGAATTCAGGGGAAAGGACTCTCCACAGTTTATCATGTCAGATGCTACAGTGGTTTATGTGCCCTGAAACAGACCAATTAAATACCTTTTCATTTCTCTCCAGCAAGAAATATTGTCTGTGTGAAAGCCAACCATGTGGAGAACATACCCTCAAAACACAAACAAGTAGCCCAGGTAAATAAATAAGTCATGTCTGTCCCCTAACTGTGAAATAGAGAGACTGCAATAACTTTTATTTGGGAGAACAATTTTAGTTATGCTGTGTTTTCAAGTCTATTTTCATGTTCTGAGAAGTCTCATGCCTGATTCTAGTTGATGGATAAATATTTTTTTAGAACTTGCAGGTTAATGTTGCAGCCTCTAAGCTGTCCCAAAGAAAGAAGTTAGCCAAGTGACAAAGACTTCCTGCCAATCTATTAAAATACATAAGAATTTCAAATTCAAATTATTAAATTGTGTTGTCTTTCAAGAGCCTGGAAGGAGCTTTCACCCAGTGTATTGGAATCAAACAGAAAAACCAGATCACCGTGGTGGCAGGGCTGCCTGTCTGGGGGCTAGGACAGTTGTCTTCATGGTGCTACAAGGGCCATTTTCCCTCCCCTCAGTGCTATGAGGAGTTCATCTGTCGCTCCCCCCTGGACTCCTGCATCCTCTTCCATGAAGGTGGACACTGGCGGGAGCTCGTGGTTCGTACCACCAGCTGTGGCCACACCATGGCTATCATCACTTTCCACCCCCAGGAGCTGGGCCAGGTGAGCACGTGCAGGACAGGGCCAGAGGCACCTCAGACACCGGGCTGAGCTGAGCCTGCTGGGTGTATTGCTGGGGAGAGGTGTCTAATCAGGTCGCCCAAACAGGCAGGTTTTCCTTTCTCACTCTTGACAGGAGGCACTGGCTACTCAGAAAGCATTGCTGAAGGAGTTCTTCACGTGTGGGCCTGGAACAGTCTGTGCCTTGACTTCACTTTATTTCCAAGAGAGGTATGTGCCTTGATCTGGGGAATGAGTGGCAACAAAGCCACCTCCTTTTTCTACCCCCTCTCTGATCAAATTCAAATTCTACCAGTTCAGGGAGTGCTTGAAGAGAATGACAGATGTTTGGATCCGTCTTGAAGATGTGGCTTTAAGATGGCACCATCTTTTATTTTTCTGAACTTGAAATATTTGAACACAGTATGGCTCTACCTCGTGGAAATTATGAGTCTGGGAAACTAAAGAAAAAACTTACAGTGACTATCCCAAGACAGTAAATCACATTAGCAGCAAAACTGGGGAATACACCTGAGGAATGCTGCCTTCTGCTAAGTCATTTTGATCCTTCTAATGAAATCTAGGCTGTGCAAGTCACAATTCCCCTACAAAGAATCAAAATTCTTTGATCTTTATGAAAGGCTCACATGAAATAAAAGTTGCTAGGGGGAAGAACCATCCTCCCCTGCCCATGAGCACCCTGGGAATGGAAACCAGCTCCCCTCTGCTGCCTTCTAACAGCTGTTTTTTGTGTGATCTGCCAGCACCATGACACGCTGCTCCCACGAGCAGGCCCCCTTCCAGCTCCTCCATGGAGAACCTCACATCTTCGAAGAACTGCTCGGCCTGAAGTTCCGCATCTCTCCAGATGCCTTTTTCCAAGTCAACACGGCTGGAACAGAGGTCCTGTACCAGCTGGTTGGGGATCTCTGCCAGGCTACGGGGGACACCGTCCTCCTTGACATCTGCTGTGGCACGGGTGGGTTCCTGGGCTCCCAGGGCTTTGCATGCCAGAGTTGATCCTCGCTATGTGAAGGCCTCTTTCTTCAGCATGAATGTGTGGAGTATTTTTGTTTCCGTTGTTTCCAGGCACAATTGGTCTCTCTCTGGCTCACCGAGTGTCCAAGGTTATTGGTGTCGAGGTGGTGGAGAAGGCAATAGAGGATGCTAAGTGGAATGCAGCATTCAATGGTGAGTTCAGACTTGCCTTGGCAAAAGGTTTCAAACTAACTGCTGAAAAATTGTAAGTGGAATTGAGCAGAGGGACCCTAACCAGTTATACCTCACTCTTGGTGAGACTCAGTTCATGTGGTTGCTTTGTGCTTCACAGGAATCTCAAACTGTGAGTTTCACAGTGGAAAGGCAGAGGCTGTGTTGCCACAACTCCTGGCATCGTGGGAGGATGCCCGACCGCTTGTTGCTGTGGTGAACCCCTCTCGGGCTGGCCTACGTGAGAGAATATGCTATTTATTTTCATCTTACAAACAGTTTTGAACAAGTTCTGTCAGACCTGTTATACTAGCTCCAAACCCTTTCCTTGCTCAGTCTCTAGTTTATAACCTTGTTGCTGACAGCAGCTAAAATCCCATAGAGTCTGCTGTTTTCAGTGCTTTTATCATGCTTTCTCTTTAAAGCAGAGAGTTCTAATCTTTTTTCCATCTTTAGCAGGCTCACACAATTATTTGGGAGGGAAGGGACCTCTGGAGGTCTGTGGTGCAATCTCCCAACTGTGGCAATGCCAACTTCAGTTGTATGAGGTTGCATAGGGCTATAGAGCCCAGCTGAGGTTTGAATGTGTCCAAGGGTGGATCCCCTTTCCTGAAAATGTTTTCCCTGATATATTTAATCAGAATTTCCCCTTGCTTCCACACACCTATTGCCTCTCATCCTCTTCTCATGCCCCTCAGAGAAGATTCTTAGTTCTCTGTAGTCCCCCATGAGGCCCCTCAAGATAGCAAATGGATCCTTGCTTACCTTCTCTTCCCCAGGCTGAATAACCGCAGGCCTCGAACCATCTCAGTGGGGTCCCCTGGACTCCCTCCAGTGTGTACTGCCTCCAGATGCACTCTCACAAATGTGCATGGAAGGTTTTGTATGCCTTTGCTTAATTAACAATTCTTCTCTCATCCTTCATGCCCCTGGGAAGCAGAGGGATTTCTCCCATTGCTCTGCCCTGCCAAATCGGCTAAGCTGTCAGCAGCGTGGGTCGCACTCCTGGCCTTGTGAGAGGCTGCCTCTGAGACAGAACATGGCAATATATATATTTTCCCCCTGCATTTTTGACAGTTTAGTGCAGTTCTGTGATGCTGTGTAATCATTCCTTCTGGAGAGCTCAGGGTGGTGGTGGGCCCCTGGGAAAGCAGGGTGTCTGTTGTTGCAGATTACAGGGTTGTACGAGCCATCCGGAACTGCAGGTCCATCCGCAGGCTGCTCTACATCTCCTGCAAGCCAGAGGGTGAAGCCATGAGGAACTTCCTTGAGTGAGCACTCTCCTCCTTTCCACTGACCTTAGTGACAGACCCTCTTGTGTCCAGACAGGGCTTAGGAAGGTTTTTGATGTGGTTAAATTGCACTGGGTGAGTTCTGCAGGTGGGGTCCAGGACTAGGTGCATGGTCAGAAGGGGGTTTGTGCTTCTGCTTTACTTTGGGGTTTCCCTGCAAGCTGATTTGAGGTAGGGAGGTATTCTTTGGGTTTTATGTGCCAGCAGGATGCTTTATTGCATCAGTGAGGAATAGAAAATAATGCAAACATGGCACAGTGGCATTGTGCATCCTTCTCCAACAATAAAGCACCTGGATGTGGGATACAGAGTCCACTGGGTTCACTGCAGAAAGGTTGGCCCCTAGTCAGGAATGTGAAGCCAAGGGGATTGGTCTCTGTTCAGAGGTGAATCATGTAGCTTTATCTGTTCAGCCTTTACCTGGGTTAGGCCCAGGTGATAAATCTGTCTGCAAGTAACCACGAAGGCAATGCAAAACTCAAATTTGTTACTTGAGGGTATTGAGTGTCTTTCAGCTGGGATGGCTTGTGAGAAAGGGAGCTTTAAGCTTGCCACTGACTGTTCAGCTTGTCCCTGAGGTTTTCAGAGCTGGTTTGGGATTCAGTATTGATGGGTCCACACCTCAGCCAGTGTCAGCTGCAGACTGTGAGGAATGTCAGCCAAACACGCGATACCTCCTTGGTGGATCCCCTGTGCTACTGTGATACCAATAATGGTGGAAAGACTTCTGCTACTGGTCTAAAGGATGTTCTTTGCTTTCCACAGGCTGTGCTGCCCACCTGACCCAGTGAAGAAGCTGGCAGGGGAGCCATTTGTCCCCATGTTGGCTATTCCTTTTGACATGTTTCCTCATACTTTTCATTGTGAGCTGGTGCTGCTGTTCTCCCGCTGACAAGGAGGCAGCTATGCCAGCTCTGAGAGCTTGGGAAGCAACCTCCTACTGTCCTGAAGAGCCAATGCAGTTAGGATTTTAACTTATTTGCTGGAAAGTTGTATAAAAATTAAATATTTTTGCTTTTTCTCTTTGGGTTGCCTAGCAGCACTGTTCTGTAAGGAACCACTTGGATTTCTGGGGTGAAAAGGTTCTCTGTAGCACTTCACCACCTTTCCTTCCCCTGCAAATCTGTTTTGGGCTGCTGGTTAAAGCAGCCTGGAAAATACCCTCTCCCTGTGTTAAGGAATACGCCCAGGGCTGGTAGCTGGGTGTTCGAGCTGCAAATAGTGCTCTGGGTGGTGGGAAATTGCTGGAGCCCCAGGCAAGGGGCCATGAATGGGCACTGACCTTGTGCCTGACAAAAGGCATGGTGACCCTCCGGCCCTCCGGGGTGGGTGGCTGCTCACCCAGGGACACTGCACAAGCCAGTGAACAGTGAGAGGACCCCAACTCTAATTTCCCTCTGGTTAGAACTGCAAGGGGCAGGAGATTTAGAATGTAAGAGTATGAAAGCCCAGGGATTCCCCTGTTGGGGTCCCTCCAGGGAGGAGGCACCAGCTCTGGCTGTTGTCACTGTGCCACAATTAAAATACTTCAAGGAACCAGGTGTCTGGGACTCTGCTAAGGGAAACCTGGGGTCGAGCGGGTGAAGGAAACTTGTCTGACTGTGTCAGTGGGGTGTGTAGGGAGTCAAATGAGGCACCTGTGGGTTCACTGGAACTGCTCACGGCAAAGAGGCTTCAGTCCCAGCAGTGACAGCGGTGTGCGAGTGTGACCCCAGGAGTGGCATCTGAATGCTCAGACAGGAAAGGCTCCCTAACACCTGCTGCTGTGGGTTTCTACCATCAATATGTGAATATATGTGCCAATACCCACTGCATTTTCCAATACTGCCATGTACTGCAAGAAGTCTGCTTGCTTCAAGGATATTCCAGGTATTTTTCAAGTTGGTAGTGAACTTGCTATGAAGAAACCATAGGAACTAAAAATCCTCGTGCTTCAGTGGGAAAATGTTGACTATTGGAGTCAGGGAAGTACTTCCTGTATAAACTTTGAGAATTAATACTGAATCACTGTCAGTCATGTGGATAAGTTAGAGGCAATGAGATTTTTCTATAAAATGAAGAGATTTCAGTGTCTCTCTTTCCACACCTGCCTCCCCCTTCTCCACTTATGCTTGCTGATGCCTAAATATTAAGTGCTCTGTGAAAATATCAGCAGCAATACTTTTCCTCCTCAGAATGTTCTGCAATAGCTAATTAAAATGTTTATTCTGTTTTGTATGTGTCCTGTCCTGCTCACAGTGTTGTATGAAGTTTTCTCCAGCCCTTCAGAGATGGAGCTGCTGTAACGGGGAGGGAAGTCTGAGTGAGCAGAGTTTCCCTGTGTTGTGTGAGTCCCAGAATGTTTTGTATCAAGGCTGATAACCTCCCAAGAAAACAGGGAGAGCTCCCTGTATTTTTCAGACTTTTAACTCCAGTCCTAAGGAACCCTGAGCTTGGAATAATAACAGCCACCAGTTCTCAAGCCATGGGGGCTTAAAATACACACGTTTAGGACTTGAGAGTTACTACATCATAAAGGGAGTGTTGATGAGATTCCTGACAGGCATAGGAAGTGTCACTCTTGCACTATCCTGTGAATGTAGGTATATTACACACTGTTGCAGCCTCTTGTTTTCATTTTATACCAAAGCTTGCAGTATTCCAGCGGTTCTGTTTCATGTAATTATACCTTGATTTCTCACTGTGAGGTCGGAATAGATTTCTGCTAGGTTTTGGTCAAAAGGAAATTTGTTGCAAATTGAAGGGGAGAGAATGACTTGAAATCAGAAAGTAAGAGAGGATCAGAAAACCTTTCCACTAGCCTCTGGAGAGCTGGACATACAGAACAGGTTTTATCTGCAACGGGGGCAGGTGACACAAGTGGCCTCACCTTCCCTTTTGAGCATCAGGATCCAGGAGAGGCACAGAGACACGACATTTCTTTTGCATTCCAGGTGCAAATAACTGGAACAACACGTTGTTTGCTGTGAATGATTATCTGAATATCTGAAACTGAAAGCCCTCTATGTACAAGAGACCCCTGGCCACTTTTCTTCCACAGCACATTACTCCTGTGCCCTCTGCTAACATGTCCTTGTTTTCCCACTAGTGAGTATCTGTGCTCTGCCTTTGGCTGCCATCCCATATCCCTAGAACTGTCTCACTTTTGGCTTTCTGTGGGCGATATATGGAACATGCAAGGAAACAAGAGGATGAGTTCCTGGTAGGAGCACTCCAGTGCTGGAGCTGCCTGGCTCTGGCTGCAGGGCTTTAGGACCCAGGGGTTGCTGAGTCGAGGAGGCTGAATCCCCTCCCGCTGTCTTCCTCCTGCCTCTGCAGCTTTATTCCTACAGCCTTCAATGGTGACGGACTCCCTCCCACCCGGGCTGGCAGCCAGAGCCAGAAGGCCTCGCTAGGACCGGATCCCCGCAGCTCTATGGCATCTCCCAGGACCATCACCATCGTCGCCCTCTCGGTGGCCCTGGGGCTCTTCTTCGTCTTTATGGGGACCATCAAACTGACCCCTCGGCTCAGCAGGGATGCCTACAATGAGATGGTGAGTCGGGCACCACGGAGGGAGGCGCATTCGGGCTCTCCTTGCAGCAGGAGCAGTGGGGGACTCATGGTGACTGCCCCGGAGCCCCGAGGGATGGGCAGGAGAGGGAAGAAGCTTATCTGCCTCCTTATCTGCCTTGATAGACATGGAAAGAAGCCAATAATACGCAGTGCCCAAGATACCCTGGCAGCCCTTGCCGGGGCTCCATCTGAGCTTATCCATGGAGAAACCTCTTGTGGATAAGGATGGGAGGCAAGGAGGATGGGGTAGCACAGCACACTCATGCCTGCAAAAGATGGGGACACAAGGGTCTCTAAAGGCAAGGCCTGAAGAAGTGCCAGACATGCAGCAGGCGGGGACAGCTGATCCCTGGGGGGAAACCTACTCACTGGATGGGGGTTAGGAAAAGCAGATACCTGCTTTGGCACATGTTCATCCTCAAAATTCTACGCTTTAAAGCAAGGATAAGGACACTGTCTCTACTTCACCCGACTTGTGCAGGGATTAATTAATGATTGTGAAATGCTTTGAGATTCTTAGCTGGCAGAGGAAGGTATTACTAATAGTCATCTTATTATTCTCTTTAGCCTGGGAAATGAGCCTCTTCTCCTCTTGCTTAGGAGGAAGGGGGTGAGGAGAGGACAGAGAAGTCACTGTGTGCCTCTCTCACCTGGTGAGCTGGTTTATGCTCCTCTCTGCTCAGGGCCAGCCCTGCTGCAGAGCTTTGCCAGCTGCGAGCTGCAGGCAGGTGGGGGACAGGCTGCCACATTTTGCTTTCTCATCTGTGTTTATTTATTCTCCCATCCCCCCTTCTCCCCCCGCCCCCCGCCAGTTATTTATTGTAGTGGTTGCAAAGGTTGGTACAATTTTTGTGCCCCTAAAAAAATCATGGTGGAAGTTTCCAGCACATTCTGTTCTCTCCCTTTGCTCCACCTGCCCAGCTGCTCTTCCTTAGCTCTCAAATAACATCTGAATTGCAGTACCTAGTCTGTAGCCCAGCACAGGGATCTCACAGAGAAGAATCCCTAAGAAGTAACTCATCAGCAAGAAACTGAGGTAAAATGCCTAGAAAACAAAGTTCTTAAGCTTCTGCTACAGAAAAAAAAAAAGCACAGGGACTTTAGAAGCATTGCAAATGCTTGTTCTATAAAACATTTTGCTTCTGTATCCCTTTCTGCTTTACCAAGAGTCAGGCCTACAGGTAGGAATGATCTCTGGTTTTATAAGGAGAAAGCAGATACTACACAGCATCATTATTCTTCATAGCCCATATTGTTACATATTCACGGCTCATTAGGCTCCCCTGCCTTTGCTGTGTTACATATTGTGTCATGGGGACAGGAGAAACCTGACCTTGCTAATCCCTAAGGATGGCTTTTTGCCCCAGCAAATAGAGAATCTCTGTTATCTACCTAAAATGCCACACTTGCAGCTTTTCATTCATAAAAAACCCCACATTAGGTTGTCTATTAAAATACCTAAAATACCAGAGTACTCTAGGACGTGCTTATAGTACATTTCTTTAAAAGGTTGTATTTTTCACAAATTTTTAAAAATACTCTGCTTTGAGGTTTTAGTCATTGATGCCTTAAAATGCATTCTTACAATGCATACACTTGGAGTAAAAGTGTCATGAGATCTTCAATTATTTTGTAGCAAAAATGACAGTGCTGGATATTTTTTAACCACATGTGAAGGGTCAGATCCTCCAAGGAAGCATCAAAATCTACAGAGACATGGGGAATTCTGTGTGCCTGTAATGCAGGTTTCCAAAATCCCATGGAAGTAAATCCACAGTCTGATCAGTGCCTGTAAAGGCTGAACGATCCTGTACCTGAGATTTGGCTTCCATTTCCCTCACCCTGGTTAGAAAGCAGAGAACGCAATGGCAAGAATATCTTCAGGGACAGTATACTCAAGTATGAATGGAAATAATTTCAGTGTCTCACATAACTAGGAGCTTTATTAAAATAAACACTAAAAAAGGAAATACTTAATTGCAAAACAAAAACATTTAAAAACCCCCAAGCAAAACAGTAAGCTGATGAACACATAATGTTTGAATGCAAGAACCTAAAATACGTAAGGACAGAGGTTGTTTCTTTCCCAAAAAAACGAGGCAGCTGTGTAAGTAGGCTCAGTCTTGCAACTTGCACTGCTTCTAAGTCCAGCATATACTGTTAAATGTCAGCTTGCTTTCACCTGCAGAAAGAAAGGATCATAAAGGTAAGTAGGCACAGGATAGGGTTGGTGAATCTCAGCTTTGATGTATAGTCCCACCCTAAGACTGCACTGCCCATAAACGCTATTGTAAGTTACTTTTGGGTAGAAAGTGACATTTTAATTTACTTGCTGTGCCTTGGCTTTGCAGGGATTGGGTGTATTAGTCAATTTTAAAGGACAAGTTGCTCTTAGAGAGAGGTGTGTTTTTTGTTTGGGTTTTTCTTAACAACATGGTCCTGCACTGCTAATTCTAGCAATGAGAACTTCAGATTTCAGGATAAGGTGCACCTGGCCTGGTTGTAGTTCCAGGCTGCAGAACTGTTTTCCAGTGAGGATATAACAGCTTATAAAGGGGGAATTACAGATTGATGGTTTAATATCCCCCCCAAAAGAAGATCTACAGATTGGGTGTTGTGCCCGAGGGGTGTGTGATGATTGAAGTTATCTTTAGGTCATGTTGCACATCAGTCTGTTTCAATGGAAGTCGCCTTTCCTTCACGTTCTCACATGATGGTGTCCTTCCCTGTGGCTGCTTGGTTTCAGAAACGAGCATACAAAAGCTATGTGCGGGCCCTGCCCATGCTAAAGAAGATGGGAGTCAGCTCCATCCTTCTCCGCAAGAGCATCGGTGCCCTGGAAGTGGCGTGTGGCATTGTCATGACACTGGTGCCTGGTCGCCCCAAAGATGTGGCCAACTTCCTCCTCCTCCTCCTCGTGCTGGCTGTGCTCTTTTTCCACCAGCTCGTGGGGGACCCCCTCAAGCGTTATGCCCACGCCCTGGTCTTTGGGATCCTGCTCACCTGTCGCCTGCTGATTGCCCGCCAGCCTGAGGAGCTGCCGCCGGAAAAGAGGATGCTGTCGGTGAACGGGGATGAGCAGCCACTCATCCATGAAGCAGCTCCTGAGAAAGGCAAAATGAAGGTATCCTAGTTGAGTGCATGTGAGGAAACGGACCCTCGAGGCAGCTCTCTCCAAAATCACCCAGAAAATTTGGTTTTTATTTACCTACTTGCGTTTTTTTTGTCTGTCTAAATAAAGTTGCACTTGGGGTCTGAGAGATACAAGGTATGTCTGCACTGTAGTCTTGCTTTTGCTGCTGCCCTGTAACGTAGAAAAACACAAGCTAGCTTCCACAGGGACAGCTTGGAGGCAGTCAGCAACCTGGCTGAAGCAGTGCTGGCCTCAGCAGGAGCTGCAAAACCAGCCTGGGACCCTGGGCAGAGACTTGGGCAGTCAGTCAGGCTACCTTGGCACTGCTGCAGTGGGGAGATCAGCCCCTGAGCACCAGCCCCGAGCCCCACGGCCGCAGAGCTGGGCTGGATGCACTGCTGCTGCCTGGCAGTCTGGAAGAGTGGCTGGGCAGGACATGACCAGTGTCCCTGTGCTGGCCTGTGCAGCCCCACACACACACCTGCATTTCCCTTTCCATAGTCCAGGGGTAAAAGGGACCCTACGTACCAAAAAAGTGCTGTTGTTGTGTTGCAGAGAGGGAGCCCTCAGGCTCTGCTGCCTCTGTGCCCAGTCCTTTTTATGGACTGCTTATCCAGGGAAAACATGGGATGCTCTGTTTGCATCTTCCTTGATTTCCATGCAGAGCCTCCAAAACTGGGACAATGGCCTGATAACAGTAATTTTTGCCTGTTTCACATGAGGCAATGGCATCTCTTTACCCCTCTGGGCAGAGAGTAAGGGTCCCTGGAGAGGGGATAGAGAGCAGAAGTGCCCAAAGCACTCCAAAGTATCTGTGTGATGTTGGCAAGTAGCATCGTGCTCCCCATCTCCTTGCAAGAAAAAACCTCCTTTTTTTCCACAGCTACGGTGACTTTATAGAATTGTTGTTTATTGCTGGTAGATGAGGGTCTGAACAATTGCAGGTGCCTCACTGCTCATCCCACATACAGCCTCAGTGAGCTGGGGAAGTCCTGTTACCAGAGCCTGAATCCCTGTGTTGTATCTGAAATCTTAGAGTGTCATAAGGAGCATGTGTTACCTCTGAATTTGTCTGGTTTCTTAATGTTTGTTTGTTTTCAGTTTTTCCTTTTTTTTTTTTTAATTACTCATGAAAATAAACTTTTTGAAATTTGGAGAAAAATGGCTCTACAGAAACAAATTTCTTATTTGAGACACGTCTGAAAATATTCCCCTGTGGTCAAATACTGTACCTAAAGTGGGCAGAATAATATGAGGCAATTTGAGAGAGACACAAGGTGATGCAGGGTGGAAGCCAGAGGAACTCTACTTGGCTATCTACTAATAACCACAGACAATTAGAAGATACATTTGGATATTTTAATGAAACAGTCTCAGATAAATTTCTGCTACAGTTCAATGTAGCAGTGAGAAAAGGTAACTCCAGTTACCTTTACTTACTAAAGTAAATTGTCAGCATTGCACCTCTATAAAAATTGATAGTGGATGCTCATATGCAGCCATATATAAAAATATATATATACTGTGAAGGCCTCCTCCCAGAGCTCCAGATGGACTAAATATCTCTTATCAGATGTGCACCCTGAGCAAAGGAACCAACAGGCCACCTCTGCTAGATAATCTCATCCTCACAGTCTATCTCAAGGTCATCCAAAATATGTGTAGAATTTCCTTTACTTTCCAAGACACTTTAACTACCATGCCCCGACTGGGGTTATGAATCATGTTTTAATTCAAAACCAAATAAAAATACCACCAACTCAAACCCACACCATGTGTTATTTCCTACAAACCCACACCATGCTGTGCATTCCTACACAGCTGAACTGCTGCAGTCCTTTCACCTGAGCATCCAACCCAGTAAACCTTTGGGAACAAGTGTTGTATTTTGTAACATTCCTCACTGAAGCCTGTACAGATGCCACGGTAATAAAGCATCCCATAGAGCAAAGCCTATCTGTAAAAACTTCAGGCTGCTTCTCAGTGAATACTAAAAAATATCTTTTTGCACATTTGCAGCAATCTGAACAACTGACCCGCAGCAGTGGCTGCGTGTTGTCACAGAGCGAGCCGAGACTCTTCTTGGAGCCCAGTAACAAGAATTCTGTATTTATCTTAGCGGGCTGACCTCTATCACTGCCCCCCAGCATTAGCCAGCTATTTTTGGAAGCTTCCAGCCATCTGTGCTCACTGGAAGTAACAAGAACTGATCCACTCCTTCTGTAAGACCTCGATGCTAATTTACTCTTCCTTTTTTTTCTTTCTTTCCTTTTTTTCTTTTTTATCCCCCTATGCGCTTTTCTATCTTTTCTCCACATCCCTAATTTCATTCCGGTCGGCCTCATTCAAGCGTCACTGTTTAGAGCCTCGGGGTTACTGCCTCGCTTTATATGTGCCTTTTTGCCCACTCTCTTTTTTCAACTGCCTTTCAACAGCTTTAGGCTGCCGTTCCCAGCCCGGTGGATGAGCAGACACCTGAAGAGAGGCAGAACTTCACCTCACGGGGACGGCCGGGAACACCCGGCCCCCTCCGACCCCGACCTGCACGACCGCGCGTGCTCAGAAGCGCCCGGGCCAGCAAGGGCGGAAGCGCCGCCGTCGTTCGCGCCCGCAGCGCGCCTTGGCTGCCCTGCGCATGCGCGCGCGAGGGCGGGTGGGCGGGGCACGCAGGGCACGCGCGGCGCCGAGAGGCGGCTGCGGTGAGTGCGCATGCGCGGGGCGGTGGCGGCGGGGTTTGAACGGCGGAACGGTTGGAGCCGGCGGGAGGCCGCTGTGGGTCGGTGGCTGAGGCAAGGGGTGCTCAGTGACCAGGGCAGCGCGAGGTTCAATTGCGCTGGAATGGTCAGTGGCCATGCAGTGGTCATTGACCGTGGGGTGGTCAGTGGCCGTGGGAGGGAGTGGTCGGTGCCCAGGGCAGCGGGAGGGTCAGTGGCCGTGGCAGGGGTGGTCAGTGATTCTCCCCGTGCCCCGGCCCGGCTTTCCCCGGGGCCGCCGTGCTGGGCTGAGCTGGGCCGGGAAGGCCTCGACTCCCTCCGTCCCCCGAGGACGCTCCGGCGGCCCTGGGGGAGTCGCCGTGGGGGCTGCAGGGGAAGGGGGTGCGTGGGCAGGAGGGTGGGCGGTGCTGGTGCCACGCACTCGTGTCAGCACCGAGCGGCTGCACCGGGCTGGGCTCGCTGTCAGCCAGAACTGGCCTTCCAGCCTGGTACTTCTGCTCTCTTCTTCACCAAACCTTTCTGGTAGTACTCCTGCAGGACAAAAGAAAGCAAAACAAAACACATGTAGAGAAGGTGCTGAGGAAGCTGAGAGAAAGCTGTTGCCGTACTCCAGAGTGTGATCACCGATATTTGCTGCGCAGGAAAGTGACAAACAAACCTATAGGGAAAGAGTGATTATTCTAACCTTGTAAGGAAGGGAGAGCTGAAGAGGGAGTATGAAAGAGAGATTGAAAAGGAGATGGAAAATCATTCTGGTTTGTTGTGTCAGGAAAGAGGTTCCAGAAATCCAGGGACAGGGGTGCACACTCTCCCAACTCCAGGAAATTGTAGCAACATTTCATATTTTGTGGGTAAAAGGCTGATCTCTCCAGCATATTGAGGGGAAAATGCCACTTTTTGTGGTTGTATTGCACCCAGAGCTGTGCAGTAGTTCAGCACTGTTGGTCGCTCTTGTGCCTCATTTGGGAGTTTGCCAAAATTTCTTAAATTTTGCAATCACAGCTGCTAAGTAGGAAGGCTGCAGAAGAATCTAGTTTTTGTGAAATAGGAAGAAAAGTGTTGTTATGATCCTCTAAAATCTGTACATAACCTTGCAGAGGATCAT
Source organism: Atrichornis clamosus (assembly GCA_013400975.1). NCBI lineage: Eukaryota > Metazoa > Chordata > Aves > Passeriformes > Menuridae > Atrichornis > Atrichornis clamosus. The sequence continues at coordinate 18,001 of WBMZ01002845.1, forward strand.
GACTTGTTGACTGGTTATACTGGCATACACAGTACAAGTAAGGAAAATTATAATGTACAAAATAAACTCAGAAAAAAAACTTGGTTGTATTTTGCTTACGTTCTGGTTACATTAATTTTTTAATCAAAATGCTATATAGGATTGTATTAGATAATTTTTAACTTGAAAGGAGCTTGTGTTAATTTTTACTTGGGAATTTTTTTCTTCCTTTTTTAATGTGAGAAAGTTTAGAGTTTTGATGCACTGTTGTCTGTGCATCTTCTGAGGATTTTGTCTGATCTTTTGGGGAGCAGTCAGCTCTAAATTATTTCTTGTGAATTTACTCTTGCGTTATGCAGGATGCCTCTAAAATCTGCTTCTCAGGAAAATAAATGGTTTTTTTCCTTGCAGGGAACCAGCTTTCTGATGTTCCTCAGCTGTTGGAGGTTGATCTCTCTTCTTGACTAATGAAGGATTGGATCTCACATGACAAATGAGTAAAATTCTCCAGTCTCAGGTGGCAGTCTGAAAAGATGCAAAGACAGCGTTCTAAGACCCCAAAGCAGCCTCTGCAAGTTCCCCATAAAAGCCAAACTGATCTCTCTGCATGGCGACAAAGAGGGAGAATTGACCCTGAAAAAAGTTTCCAGTACCCTCACTCTGCTAAGCATCAGAAAAGTGATAGCCAGGAAGGCTCTCTGGAGCAAGCTTTGAGCTACTTGGAGAAAGGTAAGAGCATTTTTAAGGTTGGCTATCTAGACTTGAAAAGATAGTAACTACATTCTTAATTAAAAAAAAAAAATCTGATTTACATCTGTTTTCCCTCCTTAAGGCCTGAGCTATGTAGTATTTCTTTAATGTCTTAGACTTCTTCTGTTACTACTGTGTAAGGAAAAAGGAATAGCATAGAATGGTTTGGACTGGAAGGACCATACCCCCCTACCATGGGCAAGGGACACCTAGACCAGATTGCTCAGGGCCCCGTCCAACCTGGCCTTGAACACTTCCAGGGCACAGCTTCTCTGGGCAACCTGTGCCAGGGTCTCACCACCCTCACAGTAAACAATTTTTTCCCAATATCCCGTCTAAACCTGCCCACTGTCAGTTTGAAGCCATTCCCCCTTGTCCTGTCACTACATGCTCTTGTAAAAAGTCCCTCTACATCTTTCTTATTAAAATATTAATATTTTAAAAATAATCTAATTTTACTTCTGTTTTCCTTCTCTAATCCCTGAGCTATGTAATTTTTCTTTAATGCCTTAAATGTTTTTCCACTTTTTGTTACAATGTAAAGAAAAAGGAGCATATGCAGGGTCAGTTCAGAGAAGCTCAAAGTTCATTTTCAGTTTGGAAGTTTTCACGCTGTGTTTGTCCTATTTGTTTTTCCTAGCTCAAGACCGTGTTGCACTGAAAAAGAACAGTGTACTGCAGAAACACTTGGCTGCTGTGGAAAGCATTGCCCTGCAACAAGGGCTGCTCCCTGAAGGGTTTGAAATACTGCTGAACGTGGTGCTCAGTGGCAAATTTGGTAAAGCATTTATATGCTGCTGGTGTGTCTTCTGCAAATATGTCTTTCCCCTCTAATCAAACCTGCTTGAGATAATGTGTTTATGGTACTGTTGGATGCTGTAGCATAAAATTAACATTTCTGGCATGCTTTGATGTAATTTCTAAGTTCATGTTAAAACTAACCTTGGTTCTTGCTCCAGGGAAGTAGTATCCAGTTAAATATTATGGCTTGTTACAGATTATTTTTTAGAACTTTTTTCCTTTGTTCATAATTGCAGATTTCTGAAAGGCTTAATGTGAGCCCTTAGCAACCACTATGTCTTTTCCTTGCTGTAGTTATTTGTGTAGGGTTCATTTCCCTAAGATCAAAATAATCAAACAAACTGACATAGCTGTATTGGTAAAACTTGCTAAAATTAAAATGTCCTAACAATCAGTTTAGCAGTCAGTGCAGCCCTCATGCTACTTTCTTAGAAAGGTTGTTCATTATTTGTACTTCTAAATAATGAAATATTCAATGGTAAACCACCCAAACATCCACCTTCCTCCAACACGAGGAACACACAGAATTCTCTCCCCATTATGCAAGTGGTTTAGTGCTTTTCTTCATGTGCAATGACCAGCTCATCTCCAGAACACTCATCTGCTTGTCTTTGGCTGGCAGTCCCATACCCTTTTGTTCAAGGAACTGATCATTTAATATAACCAGAATTTGTCTTACTTTTGGTTGTCTTGCCAAGAGTCTAAAGACTATTTCAGTACTAAAGTACTCAGTATTCCATTTATTTTTGTTAAGATGGAATGAATTATTTATCGTAATTTTTTGAGGTATGGGTAAGTCCTTACTAAATTCTTATACACTGTTACTGTGAGCAAGAAGGCTTTAAATAATTTTGTCCAGAGGGCATTTTGACCTAAGCTGCAGAACGATATCAAAGAACCTGGTACATGAGCACCATCTTATTTGAAATGGTTTCTTTTTCAGCTGATACAGTGAATACTCGTTTGTTGAAGAGCCTGATTCCAGCCTCAGTGATACCAGAAAGTTCTGTGGTCACAGCTGTATCTTTGCTCTGTACCAACAAATGCTCAGGCAACACCCAGGTAACTTAGTAAGTGTTTACAGTAGTTTTTGCTTCTGCACAGGAATGATAAGAACAGGTTGTTTTCAGGAATCAAAAATCCTGAGGTTTTAATGTACGTGGTCTTCCACAAGATACTGTCATTTACCAAGATTGGCAGAGATGCCCATTGCTGGAATGGCAGTGGGAACCAAGAAACATCTTTTAGGTGTGAGTGGAAATTTGGACTGCTCCTGCTTGTCTTCTGTCCCTGAATTCCTCAGGAGTGGTCTCCACTAACATTTCTGTGAAATATCTCTGCTGTGTGAGGCATCCTTCAACTTCAGCAAGGTATCCCTTAGGTTATGTGTACTTTGGTTGTGGCAACATGACTTAACTTTAGCAAAAGAGTTTTTCATGGTCACATGGTCTGTTCAAAGGTTTACATGATAGAATCATTTAGATTGGAAAAGATTTTTAAGACCATCCAACCATTAACCTAAGGCTGCCAAGCCAACCAGTAAACCATGTCCCCAGGTGCTACATCTGCACATCTTTTAAATCCCTCCAGGGATGGTGATTCAACCACTTCCCCGGGCAGGCTGTTCCAGTGCTTGACAGCCCTTTTGGTGATTAAATTTCTCCTAATATTCAATTTCAGCCTTCCCTGGTACAACATGATGCTTGTTTCTTAACTATCACTTTATACTTGGGAGAAGAGACTGGCCCCTGAAGCTGACCTTGCTTCAGCCTCCTTTCAGGTAGTTGTAAAGAGTGAGAAGGTTCCCCTTGAGCTTCATTTTCTCCAGGCTGAGCCTCCCCAGCTCCCTCAGCTACTCATATCACTTGTGCTCCAGACATTTTTCTAGCTCCATTGCTCTGCTTTGGATGCCTTCCAGCACCACAGTCTCCTCCTTGGTGAGGGGTTGAACACATATTCAGAATTGTTTATTTTCCATAGCTCATGCATTGGTGTACAGGCACTTCAGCATGGTGTTGGAGTGTGGCTGTTTCCCAAGAGGGCTGCAGGAGGATACCCCACAGTCTTGTTTTGTAGCCACTTCCAGGGCTGGATGCACTTCCTGGAAGTATCCTCACTTGAGTGTTGTTTTGCTGCATGGGTGATCTCTATAACTCCCCTGCCCCATCTCTCCTAGTTAAAAGTTCTTACCAAGCTAGCCAGTGGATTGGCCAGGACATGTGTGCCCCATTTATTGGAATGGATCCTCTTTCTCCCAATCAGCCACTGATCCACAAACAGGGTTCCATGGTTACAGAAACCAAAACCCTGTTGCAACAGCAGTGATGAGGCCAGTTGTTTACTTGGTGAATCCCTTGGCAGGCTTTCATCTAAATCTGAGTTACCCCTGAACTATTTGTCTGTAGCTCTCTGGTTATCCTTGAGAGTGGTGTGTATCCGTACTGATTGTGTCTCTGGAGTTGGTTACTGACTCCTCTGCCTTGCTTTTGCCCATCATTTAATGTAATATGGCTTTTTTCCTGTCTGCAGCTGCTTTTTATAAGGTGGCTGATCACAGTGTTTGACTTCATTGATCACAAGGAACAACTTCATGCCCTCTATGGTTTCTTCTTCTTCTTCCTGCAAGATGAGAAGATGGTAAGGAGAGCTGAAGAACATATGGAGTTACCAAAATAAAACTAAATGTTTGTTAGTACTATGTATATTAATGCAAGAATTAGTCTGGAGTAGCTGTTGGTTAAAGATAACTTTCTGATGGCTGGAATTTCTTTATTTTCACCTTGCATTATAGGATTGCTGGGTAATTTAGATATAAACAGGCAAGTACTGTAAGATTGCTGTGGTCTCTCTGCTTACACGTTTCCAAGAATTGCTGTTCTGTATCACAGAGAGTGTGACTGTATATTCTGCCTAAATTCTCAAGAGTAACTATGGTGCTGCAGTCTCTGGGATTGTCAGACATCAGCAGATAGTCTCCTGCTCCCGGGGAGAAACTGACTTGTATACCTTGGGCAAAAAGAAAAAAACCCTTTTAGAGCAGTGTTTATTTAAGGGTGAGAAACTCAGTGCTGTTCTACTTAATTGATTTGAAATGTAGCTGAACTGAGAACAAGCATTCAGGAAATTTCTGCTATGTGGCTACCGTAAAATTCAGGTACTGGAATTTTGAAGTGGTTGGATTCAGTGCATGTTAAGATGATCTTGGCAGTCATGTTAATATAAAATAGTTAATATTCTTTCAGGTTAGGATATTTTGTTGTTAAGACAGGTTCCCAAAATTCTGAGTTATATTTCTTGTAAAGTTTTTAATGGTTTTAGGTTAACTTTAGCTATAATCTTTCCATAAAACTGGATTTAAGTTCTTACTGTTTAAAATAGCAGTTTCAGGCATGATGGGTCAGTTGCAAAGTACCCCAGAGTTGATGTGAAACTAATTTAAGACCCTTTACAGCCTCAACTGCAGTTAGAAGTTCTAAAAAAGTACATTGGTTCAAAAGTGCCTTTCTTTCTGTAAATGTAATTGCACTTTCACTGCTGATTCTTGAAATTTCTGCACCATGTTCCAAAAGAAATGATCCAAGCTAATTGAATAGCTTGGTTACTGTCAGGACTGCTCACAGTGCAGATCAAGTTTTAAATGAAGCTGATATATGGGACTGTCTCTTGTGCAGCCTGTGAGCTGCTTTTTATGTGTCCTGGCTGTGTGTCTGCAGCAGCAGGAGAGCTCATTGCTGCCTTTGCTTTGCAGTGCCCCTACATCTGCCACCTGCTCTACCTGCTGACCAGAAAAGAAAATGGTGAGTCTCACCTGCATGAGCTGAAATGCCATTTTGTTTCTAGTTCTGTTTGCTGGTACTGCCTTTTCTTCCAATGCAGTTAATACAATGATTAGCCACTATTGTGCTTTTAAGGCAAGGAAGCATGAGTGGTAGTTCAGGCAAAACTTTGTGTAACACTTGCTGAATTGGAAACCCCTTTATTGCCCTGGAAATAAGTTCTGCTCACTTCGCCATAGCTTTATAATAATGTTATTTATATCATTTTTGCTTAAATGTCTGATACAGTGGGATTTTTAAATCCTTTATATTCTTAATTGTATTTCCAGTCAAGCCTTTTCGGATTAGGAGACTGCTTGACCTCCAAGCAAAAATGGTGAGTTTGTTTCAATTTTTATGGAGTTTGAACTGTAGCTAATAATGCACTTCATAAGTCTAATGACCTTACAGAATGGAGAAGAGTAACTGAACTTGGAATTGTGGGTTTTAGTCTTTGTAGCATCAAAGCTTCTCTCTTGCATGTGCATCCCTAATTTTCATGTGTGTTTTGTGAGCACATGCAATGGTATTCACAGAGCTCAATGTTTTGTGGCTAGATGTGGTGAAATCTCTGAATCAGGGAGCAGCTTCATTTATTTATTACAGTCTTTAGTTTTCTATTCATCTTCCTTTTGCAAGTGGTACCAAAAATGACTGAAAAATATAAGATTGTGGAGAACCTTGCTCCTTTTTTTGTAAGAAAAAGCTGTTGCTGTAATCACATGTTTCTTAGACAGCAGAAGACTATTTTTCATGGATTTGATTGTTAAATTAATTTTTATTATTTGTGACTACAGAAAGGTCTTCAGTCCTCTTCCTATGGTATTTCATTCACTCAGTTTTTATTGTTTCTTTAATTTCCAGTTGTTTATCTGTGATCATTTGGTGACATCTAGCTCTACAAATTTAGCTTTTGCTAATCACTGGGGTTTTTGCCTCTAAAACACAGTATTCCGTTTCCATATTATAAACATACCCCACATGTTTTCCCTCTTGTTCTGTTATTTGACAGGGAATGCAGTCTCATCTGCAGGCTCTGCTGTCACTTTACAAACTCTTCTGTCCAGAACAGGTGACCATAACCCTTCCTGGGAAAATGAAGGTAAGGAATTAGATTTAGTCAATTTGAAATCAGTATTTACAACAGTATTTGTATAGAGCTTTTCTTTTAAGCTATAGCAGGATTTAGTGGTGAGGATTAATTCTATTTCCTCTTTTCACTGAGTAAAATCAGGTTTTAGATGAGGATTTCTTGCTTTGCATTTTGTCTCCTCTTCAGCGTAATGAGATGAGTTGGTATGGAATGACATCACCTTTATCTTATGAGGATTACTTTAATCCTTCTTTTGGTATTCATGCTGGTTTTGACTTGTTTCACACAATACTAAGTTCTTCAGGAAACAAACTGTCTAATTTGTCATGGCATTGTTCTAATTGCTGACAAATAACAATGCAAGTCAGTAAGTAGCTTTGCACTTGAAAAGTCTGTGTCATAAGAGAGAGAAAAAAGCAGGTAAAAATGCAATAAACTGATTTGTCAGAGTCTCAAGGAACAGCAAAAAATTACTCTCTTTTTAGAGAGGCCTATGTATGTACTCAGCCCATTGACCAAATAGAATATATGTATCAGAACCAGATATATAACAGAAAAGAGCAGCAGGTGAGACCTAAATTTTGCAAGAAATTTTTCTTTCAACGGGATAGACTAAGGGTTTGAGATCTTTTTTTGGTTGTTTTTATTAGAACAGACATTTAATGTATATGCAGACAAGTTGAGTTTCTATAAAATAAAATTTGTTTTATTTCAATCTGTGCATGTATTTACTTTGTTCTATAAATTTATACTTTGCATTGTGCTGCACAGTCATCTTTTGGAGAATTTACATTTTTTGGCATGTAGAGAAGTGTAGTAAATAACTAGCAACTAAACCCCAAATACATCTTGAACTGTTTTTATGAACACACTGTGTTGTGTAATAAAAGCTTGATTAACTAGGTCCAAACCAATCTGAATACTTTTGTGATGATTTGGCACTTGATTAGAATTTAAAGATTGATTTCCACTGAAATGACAAAAAAAAAGTTTTATGTGGAAAAGGTGTTAGTTTTTTCAATTTTCTGTAGTAGTATCTACATTAATTTGAGAATTTGGTTAGTCATGGCATTGTTCTGTTATGTGGATGTCACTGATGCTGAATTCAGGAAACTTCTAGTAACTGCAGAAGCATACTTCAGTCATGTTTTATTGAATACTTGAGATTTAATCTATGAATTGATGATTGATCTGAATGAAGATTATAAGACAGAAGTGTTGGAGAGTTCTTCTGAAAAGGGGGGCATCATTTCAGAAGTAAATAAAAGTCCAACTGTAGACCAAAGGTGAGGAAACTGAGTAATGATGAAAGTTCTGTGCTGTGTAAATTTGTCAAGCAGAGTTGAGTGTCTCTACATCACTGTGGTGATGTTTATCAGAATAGAAACTCATCTTTCTGTTGCTTTGTCTTGGTTTGATCTCTTGCATAGTTGTCTGATTTCTGTTTCCAGACTTACTTCAAGAATTCAGAGGGCCCATGGAAAGCAGCAATCAACGCAGTCAGGCAGAGGAACCAGGGAATCTCTCCCCTGTCCCAGGCACTGTTTTTAGGCACATCTCAACCTCAGTCACGAAAAAGGGTAGGTTATGGGCCTAAGAGAGACCCTAGAAGGTGCCAAACAGTGGTTTTCATTATGAATATTGGCAAATAATGGGAGTCTGGTTTTATTTCAGCACTCAGAAGGGGGAGGTAGCTCTACAGAAATGCAGAAATCCATTATAATAAAAGCCTGGATACTGTTTTTGTAAAATAGGGCCTTTCTGGGAACATTGCTAATGAGTACACTCAGTTGCATTGGAAGCCAAGTCATTGCTGTTCCTTTGTCTTTATCTTTTACAGAAATGGAATGCCCAGTTGATTATACCTGCAAGCAGTACAAACACAAATAATTTAGAAGAAGACAAGGAAAAGAACCGTGTTGATTTGTACAGTACAAATCAGTGTTTTCCAGTGGAGCAGCTGCGGACCTTCCCACAGCTCCTACAAAATATCCACCGTCTAGAGGTGAGTTTCAGGAAGGTCTTGGTGTCTTAGTTTGAAAGGCATATATCTGCCAAGGAAAAGCAGGAACCCTCCCGGAGTGGAAGGAGTCACCCCGTCCCCTGAATTATTGTAGTTTTGAAAATTATGAGGCTTTTGAGATCAAATATGGGAAAAGGAGTAACAGTTCTTTACTAAAATATATATATATAGACAGATGGATATAACCCAACAGAACAAACAGCAACAATAAGAACAACAAACACCAGTACAGACTTCCCGCCTGTCACCCGGGTTCCCCTGTGGGGTAGCTCTGGCCACACCCGGGTGGGGGCACTGGTGAGGCAGGGCAGGCAGGGAGGCTGCAGTCCAGGTGAGCGGTGGGTGCAGTCCAGTGGGAGTGGAGGTTGCAGTCAGCTGAGAGTGGTGGTCTTCTGCAGCTCCTGGAATTGGTGCCAGAGAGCGTGTGCCAGGGTCCAGGCAGGCCTCATTTTATTCCCACAGGAATGTCCATGTACCTCCCCCAGGGCGGAGCATTTCCCAATGGAATGATGAGATAAGAGAGTTTGGGAGGTTCTGGGCGGTTGGGTCGTTCCAGCTGCCCATTGTCCATGATGGCCCATTAACAGAGATGGCCTCCTCAGGATGGGTGTGATTATTGTTGGTGCTTTCAGGGGGAAGCTCTCCCAGCTGTGCCTTTTGTGAAGCCAAAAGAGGCCCTACCTCAGCACAGGAGTCCCCTTATCTTATCTTNTATCTTGCAGTCTGAGGGGCCAAACATGCACCGGCAGTTGTTGCAAATGACCTGTCATTAACGGCTCCTCAGAGCTGATGCAGATGGGGGACAATACATTGTTTTACTACATCCCCACAACCCAGGACACTTGGTAAAGTCAACGAATGTTTTGAGAGATGAATGGATATTCTTCTATGCCCTGTTTACATGTGAGTAGCGTGTGGGCTACCCAGTTCTAAGAGGGCATCTAGTCCTAACTCACAATGATGAATTAGTCCTGGAGATGGTCTTGTTGCTGGTAAAAGGATTGGACAGCTTTGATAGAATGGGATTCTCTGGCAGTTTGCTGATGTAAATAGTGAATAATTCTTTCTTTTCTTTTTCTCTTGCAGTTTCCTTCCCAGATGGGTTCAGTGTTAACAAGCCCTTTATTGCTTCACTACATGAATTGTGTCAGAGATGAGTCTATTTACCTGAGGCTCTACTATTGGATGGGTCAGATGCTCCAGGAAGGTAGGAACTTAGTATTATCTTGTGTGGTAGGGAGGTAAAGGATGTCTGAGGCTTTTCACCTTTCAGTAATAGTACTTTGCTATTCAGATTTACAGTGATAATCATATAGTGTTAAAACAACTACTGGAAGAGAACTGAATTTGCTTTCTCATTGTGCTGGTTCTTGCTGTGGTCATATTCAAATGCAGTATTCTCTCTTGTTTAGAATGCACCTGGTGTGTGGTTGATAACCCGTATGAAGAAGAATTTAAGAACTTCCTGGAAAGTATCTACAAGGCAGAGTGTTTCTTGCAGGTAAGTGCATGTTTTGTGGAAGACAAGGGTTTCACAAATTCTTCCCTCAAAGAACTTTTGGACTTACCTATTTCCTGTAGTATTTCTAAGAAGTGACAGTGTCTCAAGTAATAAAAATGCATATACCTATGGCAAGTCTATATTCTGGAAATAGCCTTGTTTTCTGTAGGAAGAATACTCTGAGAATGATAATTTGAATATCCTGGCAAATTGTATGGCAGGAAGGAGGTGTAAGCCTCTTCCTTCAGAGTGTTGTGAGTGTGGCAGCGTGCAGTCATATGAGATGAGTTTTTGAATGCTCCTCTTCTGCTTCTTAGGAGGGATTTTCTGCCTGTGAAGAGTTCCTGTATAAGACCCTTCCTCTCTGGGATGGCTGCTGCTGCCGGTCAGAAGTCCTCAGACTTGTGAGTTGGATCCCCCTCAGCAGTTTCTCTGGTATGTGTAGCCTTTGGGTGAGGTTGGACAGTGGGGATGTCTTGGGCGATAGAATTTAGGCATTGATACCATACTACTTTCTTGTTTGTTTCAGACATTAAGTCACATCTCTATGATCCCCTGGCACAGCTCTTTTTCACATCATCCATTTATTTTAAGGTAATTTAATGGGTCTTTACTTCTAGTTGGTACTGCTATCTACACTTGTGTTAGGTGTAGCAGTCTGAAGGATTGTATAGGGAACTTCTTTTTGTGCCCAAAAAAGGGTAAAATATATACTTATAGCTTAACTTCTTTAGAAAATTGGGGCCTGTAAGATACGTTCTTTTTTTGACTGGAGTTAGGCTGGGGCCCTGGAGATAAAAAGAACTGATAGGACACAACAGTTCATTTGTTCTATTGCAATTTTAATTCACTATTTGAAACACATATTCTCCAGAAAAAGCTGTATAACACATACATTCACTTCTAGGGGACATACAACTATCTCATTATTCCTGGTGGTCCTGAGAAACTCCCGGTACCTCTCCTGGGATATGTCAATTCTCATGGCATTTTTTGTTTAGTATTATTTGCTTACATATATTGTCATCAACCTGACTTTGGTTTTTTCTCCTATTGCAGTGCAGTGTTCTTGAGAGCCTGAAAGAGCTGTTGCAGAACTGGTTAAATTGCAATGTGATTCATATGGATTCAGAATCTTATTCTTCGTAAGTTTGTCTTAAAATAATGCAAACCATGTTGTGTACATTGCTCATCAGTGCACTAAGATATATATTCTAGCCCTACCACCCAGCATAAAGACCAATTAGAAGGTTAATAATGCTGTTATGATTCTGCTATGTTGTAAGCCCTCTTGTCAGTCGTGTTCTTTGTGTCTCTTTAAAAGTATTTCTGTTGATGGTGAAAACTGAAATGTCCAGAATTCAAAATCCTCATAACACTGACAGCTGGTCATGTTTATAATGGTGTTGGTAACACTGTGTTACTGGCTGTGTTGAAGAACAAGTGTCAGTTGCTGACTGTTTGGCGGGGCAAAAACATAAACTTAATTTTGTTCTACCGTTTTCCACATTGCTGTTTGCAAAGAGGTGTTTGTACTAAAGTTGTGTCATGTCATTGCTGCAGGAATACCACCCTTTCTGGACTAGTGAACGTGGTGGCTGAACTGGTCCACTTTGTTGGACGGATCTCTACTGTTGCACTGCGTTTGGAAAACAATTCTACGCTCTTGCTCTACTTCATCCTGGATTTCTATGAGGCTGTGTGTATCCCAATCATTTTGTCTTTCTTTCGAAATACTCTAAGGCTGTTTGCATTTTTTTAAGCTAGAGCATAAAAACATCTTCCTCGTTCCAGTTTGCAGAACTTTGTGGTTAAATGCAAGAATATTCCAAATCTGTGGTAGATCTACAAGTGGAGCTGCTGCTATGTACATATGCAGAACTGAATATGCTGCTAGAAGGTGGTTGCTCTTAAGTCAGAGGAGAACTGGGGAAGAGGAAGTAACAGTAGGACTTAATATGCTTTTTTTAATGCTGACAATATTCAGTTCAATTTCAAACAACATATCTTGTTTTTTTCATTAAATGTTCCTTTAAAAATGTTTTTGTTCCTAGTTTGTCCTGTAGATAAACTAAATAGCATCAAATAGCCTTAAGTCTGTTCTCCAGCTTCCTCATGTCTTCTCTGTAGATGTGAGTAGACCTGAGTAGAATTGGCTGGGCAAGTAACCATGTTAGAACATGTGGTGTACCTGAATGGTTGCTGCAGAGACTGAGATATGAACTCACATGTCTTATATTGAGAAGGAAACAGAACTGCTTCACCCTGGCCTTCCCTTCTGGATGAAGTTGATGGATCTGGCTGGAATGCAGTGTAATGCTCTCTGTTGCTCTTGCATCCTTCAGGGTTTGTAATAGTCATGACTTTGGCAGCAATAATCAGCCTGGATGTGCTTCATTCCTGCAGGTGTGTGACATGTACCTGAAATACAACCTGCCTTTGTTGATAATGCCTCCTGCTGGGGTTTTCTACCCAGCACTGCTCGGTGTGGATTCTGTCAACTTGAATCAGCTCTGCTACCTTATGTACAGGTACTACAACAGTGTGGGCTGCAGGGACTCCTTGTCTTCTTTTTCAGTCTTTGGAAATGAAATTACTTTGTTGTAAAATCTGGAATCTACTTGCCATGCAAGGCAAAGGTGAAAGCTCCACTTGTGCCCAGCTTTCATGATACAGGATTTTATACCTGTGGTTCCTACTCTTTTTTTTTCAGTCTGTTATCCAAAATAGCAGGATTCTGACCTGATATTATTTCCATATCTTTGATATGTGAAGGAAGAAGTTCTTGTATTATTTTGAGAGAACTAAAATCAGCCAGCTGGAATTATTAGTATATAACTATACAGCTTCTCACTCCTGACTTTGACACTTGAGCTTTTCCTTACAAATTCTGTTATGTGCTGAGTAGGAAGCACTTTTGCCACCTCCAAACTCTGGGAGTTGGGGACTGCCTTGTGCTTCTGGCAAAGCCAAAGACAGCACTGTTTAGTGCTCTGCAGGATCCACCACCAAGGCTGCAGTTCCTGGCCTTGTTAGTTCCAGTGGCTGCATCTGAGGAGAAGAGTAGCCAATAGCTGACAGCTGGTGCAGGGCTCTCCATGTGGCTTTTTCTCTAAGGACTCTGCAGGGTAATTAACATGACAGGAAGGTCTCTAGGAAATAAGAGGAGCTAGTGCTTATTATATAGAGCAACTGTCAAGTTGCATTACTTCCAGTGGCTTCTGTTTCTTTGCTTAGTGAATGAAAGTCTCCCGTCTTAAAAACACACTGCATTTCTCTGCTGATTTTAAGGTTGCACATCAGTTCTTGTGTGTTGCCTTAATGAAGGTGACTGTCCCAGGCAAACTGGTCACGTCTGAATCATTTAAGAGACTAATATTATCAGATGTGTCCCTACTCTGCCTTGAAAGGGTGGGTCTATGCCCAGTGATAGTCCCTTTGAATTCTTTTTCATGTCTCTCTTTTTTACCAATAAGTTTGATGGTCTTTCTCATGGTAGAAATAAGTTTTCTTAACACATTCCTCCAGCTTTTTTCAACACAGGCATGTAGTAAAAATTTACAGGCCCTTAACTTTCTCTTGTATTTGTTTTTTTTCAGGTATCGAACAAACTTGGTGGCTGCAAAAGAAAATGAGCTGAGTAAAAAGGTATTGGGGGCACATCTGTTCTGTGCTAGAACAGACCTTAGCAAGGAATTGGGTTGAATGGAGGGGAGGTGTACTAATGGCAATCTTTAAAGGACTGGAGGGAGCACACAGCTGCTTTGAGGATGATTTCTTTATTTGGTTTGGTTTTTCCCTCAGAAAATACTGCAGTTCAAGTTCAGTAACCAGACATACCAAGAGTACAACCAATACATAATAGCTATGGTGGGCTGTCTGTGGACATCCAGTGCATTCCAGAAGGATATTCATCCTCAAGGTCTCCATATGGATGATGAGCTGCTGAATAAAACTGCAGTCAAGGAATTAAAAACCAGCTTTAACGTTGTCTACCATCCAGCCATGATGGGATATTCTGTTCAATTCCTGCAGCAGGTAATGGTGTAGGCCAAGATTTGGGCCCTTCACGGCACCAGATGTTCTGTCTTGACAGTTTTTCTGGAGAAGTCTCTGTGTCCTGGTTGACTTGTAGAGTCAACTGAGCTTTCAGAAGCTGTGTTTGTGTCAGATCAGTGGCACAATTTGGATAGTTTTTGTGTGGTATGAAAGCATGAATGTAGCAGTTTTGGATGTGAATTTCTACTTATGATCATTTTGAGATAGAACTAAAATAGCTAATTAATGAAATAAATGACAATTCAGTAAAACCTTACCAAAGGTGCATCCTGCGCCACAAAATAGGGAGTGTGATCTAAATATTTAACCTCCAGAAAGTCAAGAAATATATAGTTAAATTATATACAGCTGTTCATGGTAGAACATGCTGGTAGTGCTTTCTGGCTTTGTTGCTTTTGAGAATGGCTTATTAAAATAGAAATACAAGAAGCTACTCCAAGTACAGAGGTAAGATAATAGGGTGTTGTCTTGTATTGTCTGGTGTGAGTTCTGCCAGAAGTTGTCTTGAGCTGTGGGTGCCATCATGTGTTCAGTGCAGCTGCTGAAGGGTGGAGGGAGCAGCTTGCCAGAGCTGTTATTGTTCCAAGATGTGTGTGCTGCTCCAAAAAACCAGGTTTTGTAGGCTATCCAAGGGCTGCACAAAGATGCCAGTTTGTTGTGAGAGATGCTGGCAGGCTGGAGGCAGGCGTGGGTGACTCCTGGAATGCAGCAAGGGGCACCTGAGGTTCAAGTTGAAGCAAAGAATGCTGGTTAGGATCACTTGACAAATTTGCCTTCATTACGTGTTCAGTGTCCTGAATCAAGCTAGTCTGTGTCTCAGTGCTGATTAACTACAAATTTTGTCTTTGCTGGAGGATGCTTTTTTTTTTTGTTATATACAACTTCTTGGTCTATCTCATCTCTTTCGTCCACATAATTTTTGTTCTGAGGCTTCCTAGAATCATAGAATATCCTGTAATAGAAGGGACCCACAAGGATCATAGAGTCCAACTCCTGCTGCTGCAGAGGACAGCCCAGGAATCCCACCCTGTGCCTGGGAGCATTGTCCAAACACTCCTTGAGCTCTGTCAGGCTTGGTGCTGTGACCACTGCCCTGGGGAGCCTGTTCCAGTGCCCAACCATCCTCTGGGGAAAGAACCTTCTCCTAAGATCCAACCTAAACCTCCCCTGACACAGATTCCTAATTCTTCTTTGTAGGTTTTGCACATTATAAAAAGCCCAAACAAACTGCAAACCAATAACCATAAAACAAAACCAAAAAAACCCCCAAATCCCTAAACAAAACACCCAGACCACAAATCCCTAAAAAAACCCCCCAAAACCTTCTGGTGGGGAATTTTTGCATTCGCTTCCTCCTGCAGAACTAAGAAAGAAGTTTTGCTTAGGAGCTATCACAAATGTGTTTTAAGGCAGGAGAAAATAATGTTGAGCTGGAGGGACACATTTTCCTCGGCACTGCTGAGCACCAGAGGGCACTGCTCTGCAGCACTCAGGGAACACTAGCACTGATCTCAGTGTCAGGAGGGTCTCTCCTCTTGCTCTTTGTCATTGCTGGGAATTCTCTTTCTAATGTTTTGAAAGGGGGACATTTACACAGTAGAGAGAAAATGGTTAAATATATATATGAATATTCCCTGTTGGTGTCCTGTAGTGCTGCAGCACAGGGCAAGAGGGTCTAGATGTCACCTTGCCACTTATGCACGTAATATGATGCTGGAAGCCCCTTCTGAAGCAGGATGATAAATCTCTGAATTTCCTTGCACATCTGCAATTCCTGATTTAGAAGGGGACTAAGCAAATCTGGACATACTTTTTATCTGACTTGATATTTATTCCTTCTCCTTAAGATTTGTCCTGATGATACCACCTTAAACTTCAGATTAATAAAGGTAAGATTTCTTGTTTTAGTAAATGAAAGCAGGCAATTTTCAGCAGCTATGTAGAAGAGGATGAGGTGATAATATTCACCAATTCCACAAATGCTCTATAAATATTTTGATAGGAGAAATTCCAGCTGTAGGCTTTGATTCAGTCTCTTAAGAGGGCCAAATAAGAGAACATCAACACCTGAGAAGTTACGTATCTGTCATCTATGCTAGTGGTTTGAGATTTTACATATTTCCTCCAAGAGTCAGTGCAGTATCAGGACAAGGCTGTTTATTGTTCTCTGCAGGCTCCAGAAAAAGTTACATTCTTGATGCACTTGAAGCAGAATTTGTATTATTAATGAATTTATTATATTTCTGAGACAGATGTGTAGCTTTGTTACAGCTTTGAACAGGAACCCTCCACTGAGCAGTACAGTGGCAGTTGGTTTCCTTTCCCATATCAAGGTGTTCTTGAAACCTGATCTGGAGGAATCGCCACTGGTGATGGAAGGATGGCTTTACTATCCGTGTTCATTTAGTTCCTGACATATTGCCTGTTGATCCAATAGACTTTGCTCTTTCTAGACCTGGGATTTATTAAAACTTCCAATATTAAAGAAAGATCATGATTCAAGCGAAGAATATGTGTAGTGTAATTGTGAGCATTTGGGAATAGGAGGTGACCCTTGTACACCTGTGGGTGTTTGCAGATGTGTCAAATGTGGGTGTTGTCACTCTGGAAGGCAGTGATTGTAGACCTTTTCAAAGTGGCCTAAGAAAGAGACAAAGCTTTGTCCTGCTCGTCTGACTCTTCTTTCTGGTTTACAGGGGAAGAAGTGGGACTGGTACCTGGAATATCTGTATACTCAAGGTTTGAAGGGCCTCAAGGTCTTCATTGAAAGCAGCATCAGTCGTGTTTCCCAGGCCTCTCGCAGCAAAGCTGGGAATGTGGAAGTGTGACCTGGGGACTCACTGGAACTCTTCTATCATCTGGAGCAGATGAACAGAATCTAAAGGACTGTTACTAATTCTTCCTTTCTTAGAGGAAAGAAACAGAGCAATTACCCTTGTCTGCATTTTTGTCCTGACATCTCTTTTATGACAGTGAAGACACAGAAGGAATGTTTGAGCTGGCTTGGTTCACTAACACTTTTTTCTCTGGTCTGAAGCTGGTGAGCTGTATGTTATGTAACATCCACATTTTTCATCCTAGTTTTTCTCTGTTGGACTATCTGCCTTACTTGAGAAACAAACATTTTCCATCTCAAAACTGCAGTGAGCAGTGCTGTTTCATTTATAACTAATGTTGGTTCCTGGCCTGCTTTGCCTTCCTCAGCAGCTGGTAACGAGAAACAACTTAATCAGCGTTTCAGGGACACTCTGTATATATTGCACTGGAGCAGTGTGAGTTTCCCAATTCCCTGTTGTACCTGTTCTAACAGGCTGACCAAACTGACCTTCCTGAAATTCATTTTTAGTTTGACGCTTCCAAAGTAAACTTTTTGCTACCTTTGGTTATAATGATGTTCTAATGCAGCTGGAAAATTTGGTGCTCAGTTGTTGGTTTATTGCTGATTTGAGCACTTCTACAATGTTGCCACCAGCTAACCCTTTTCTACTGATGAGTGCAAATGTAGCTTTCCTTTTTGTGTTTTTAGCTCTGTAGGTGTTGTATATTATGTGTATATATATGTAATTTATATCTGTAAAATGTTTCCAACTTGTCATTTCGAAGAAACTCTTCTACAAAATTTATCTTCTCCTGTCATTTCACTTTAACACTGAGTAGAAGTTGGGGGAAGCTGAGCTGAGGTTTCCAAAATTTGAATGAACTTTGTTTTTCTCCTGGAAAACAAGGTTGTAACCACTCAAAAGTTGGGTTAGAGTACATTGAATTTTGCATTGTGAAGCTCTACTTTGATTCAGTAAAGGAGTCAGTCCTGAGAGTGACTCTGGAGTCACTGAGATGTTTGCTTTCTTCATCCTCTCAAAATCAGATTGTGGCTGAGTACCACAGTTCTCAGCTCAAATACATCTGATTAATATGTCTAAAGTATTGCCCTTTCTCATCCGTCTCTGTTATTCCAAGTAGTATAAGTGCTGCTTGCTAATTTTGTGAAGAGAAACAGATCTTCAAAATCCTGATTATATTTTTTCAACAGGGGAGACTCCATATATTACAAATTCCTCCAACTGGATGTGTTTCAAGATGTGGCCCTAACATAGAATAAGTTCTATGATTTTACTATGAAGCTACCTTCAAAAAGGTGTTGGAAATGCTATTTCCACTTAGGCTGGAGAGCCTCTGTGCTGTATTCCCTAAGGCCAGGCCTTACACCATACGGGTGTCTTCAGGTGCTGACCATACTCGTGCTTCCATACTGTTTCACTGGGATTCTGTATGGGAGTAAGGCTGGAGTGGTTACATGGACCCGGCTGTGTGTGTGGCAGCCTCACTCAGCGGGGAAAGGAGCAGATGCAGAACATTCCTAAGAAGCAATTGCCGGGAACACAGGCATCATGTTTGGAGTTTGTGGAAGCAGCAGAGCTCCCTGGCGTTCCTGTCAGGCTGTCAGGTGCTGCCAGAGGCTCCATTTCACTTGTGAAAGATGCCTCGGTTCAAAAGAGTGTGTGTGATGTGTGTAAATGTATTTAAAGGAGCTTATAGCACAATCCTTTAGGATGTACTGGATGTTGTATAGTTACTGGTCCCTGAGATAAATTTTCTCTTGGGGCTGGTTTTTGGTTGAGAAAGCACAGAATTATGGAAGACTGTTGCAGCCTCACAGGCCTTTTGTTATACCCTGTGTTATGAAAGTACTTCAGCAGACTCTGCACAGTTTTGACATTCAAGTGCACAGGCTGGGCACCTAGAGGTGCAGAATTACAGTAACAGGACAGATAACTTTCTTTGAATGTCAGCTTTTTTTTTTTTTCTGGTCAAGATGTCTGTTTAAAATCAATCCCAAGCAGCAAAGATGTGCCTGGTATTATTTGGCACTTGAGATGACTTTTAGCTTATTTATGCTGTGGTAACTTTTGTCTTTTTTGACATTTGGACATTCTTCTCTTTTTTCCCCTCTAACTATCTGACTTCACTAGCACTTGAGTGGAAGAATGGCCCTTTTAGGGAGGAATGTACTTCTGTACATTTTCTGTTTTCTTTTTTTTTCCCTGCTTGCTCTTTGCATTTGAATCACTGTCACAAATTTTGTAGACCATTTTCTATTACAAGCATAAGCTTGAAGACTTGGCTGACCACAGCTTCTGCTCTGAGGACTAAAATGGATATAGCCAAGACCCATCCATTTCCTGGTAAGTGACAAATGAGTGATTTACCTTTGGTGCCTGTTTCTGCCCATTGAAA
This sequence comes from Atrichornis clamosus, assembly GCA_013400975.1. Classification (NCBI taxonomy): domain Eukaryota; kingdom Metazoa; phylum Chordata; class Aves; order Passeriformes; family Menuridae; genus Atrichornis; species Atrichornis clamosus. Next base: position 37,257 of record WBMZ01002845.1, read on the forward strand.
GGTGCCACTGTAGGTAACCACCACGAAATTGTAGCAGAAAAAAACTGCTGTGGTGCTATTTGTCACAAGGTTTCCACAGGCTCTTGATTTAGTTTTTTGTACTATTACAAGCAGGCCATGGCAGTGGTCATTTCAGTTTAACCACATCCTGTAGCATTACTAGTGGCCTTTTAGATGATTTAAAAAATGAGACCTTTCCTTTGAAAAGATCTCTGAGTGGGTATTAAACAGGATTTCAAAGTACAGGGCCAGAATGCTGTCTAGGGTAGGCAGGCACAGCTCCACTGATTTCTAATGGATCTGTGTTGAGTTGCACCAGCTGAACATCTGGTCCCCAGTTCACACAACCAAAGCCATTAACTCCTCCCTGTCAGCACATTGACCTGAGCATCCTGCATCTGAAAATCCCAAATGCCTTGGGCTAGCGTTAATCAGAATTCTTTTTCTGAAGCCATGCTTGCTTTGTGTTTCTGTTCATCATTATTTTAAATTGTGGTGAGAGACTCATTTGTGCATCTTTTGCCCTTCCAGAGAGAGCTTGCTCTGAAGGAGTTAATAATTTCAACCTGTTTTCAGCTGGAATGAAGAAACTGGTTCCTCTGTATCCCTGCTTTCAATTCTTTTGTTGGCCTACTTCCCTCTGCTTGCATTTTGCATTCCTAATGCCATGAATAAATCAGGACCCAAGGATTTAGAAGGTGGTACAGCTGTAACCACTCAGAAAATTGAATCTGTGAGGCTTGTACTGCAGCTCTAACAACTGCCAATATGGGTGCTCCTGAACTCTTCTGGTAACATTTAACTGCTACCAGAATAAAATTCACTTTGCCTTTTTCATGTAGTGTTTAAGATTTTTGTGCCTCTGCCCAGTGTCTCCTCAGTGGGTTCCCTTTGTCTTTTAGGCAAAGCTCGGTTACAAGCCCTCTGGGGCAGGGTAATTGCCTCCTGGCTGCTGTGTCAAAATGGCTTATCACAAATCTTTGCACAGGGGAGACAGCAATGAGGGAAACTGTGGGATCTGACCTGGCCAAGGGTTCATTTTCTCCACAGAATCACAGCACAGTGAAACTCCTGTCTGGCTGTTGTCCTAGATCTGATAACTTGTCATTAATAATACACACTGGGTGATTTGTAGCTCTGGGGCTCCTGAGAGAGTGTCTGAGGGAGCTCTTGATGTGTTCTTTAGTCAGAGGATACATCTGGTCTAGGTGGAAAACAACAGATATTGGTAACAAGCTTTCTCTGGATGATGAATATCCTGGAACAACAAACTCTTCAACTATTTTCTTCCAGGAAAGCTCATTTATGTTGTACCAATGGGTTTCCCTCATTATGGCTCTTCTTTTTAAAATGAAAGTAATGATTATGATCTGAAGAAGGTTGGATTTCACCAAACCTTGCTTTTGACTAAGAATGCCTTTTATGTTCTCAGCATTTGGTGAAGTCATTTTGGGCACAGGACTCCTGAGAACTGTATCTAGCTGTTAGATGTGTCCAAATAACTCCCAAGTAATTATAGTTGGCAAGGGAGGTGTTGAAGTACATAAATAATGTTCAGCAAGGTGTGTATCTTGTGAGGATGCCTTTCTGCCTCTCAGTTTCCTGTCTCGTAGGAGTAAAAAGTCTGCATAACAGAGGGTAAGATTTTTTAAGAAAGGCTTTAATCTGCAGGCTCGCTACAGTCTTTCACAAATGTAGAAACTGAAACAGATGATCTTAAAAAAAAAAAAAAAGCTGCAGGTACTTACACAGGCTCTAAATACCATTTTAACCTTGACAGTGTTCAGAAATCTGTAGGCTCAGGCATGATCCCATTCTGCAGCTAATGAGTGAACGTGCATCAGGCAAGCTGTGGTACCTGCCAGGAACGTGACACAGGAGGGGCTGTTCCAGCACAGGCTCGGTGATGGGATATTTAAGTCACTGTAACGCGGCTGAGCTCCTGAGAGCTTCAGGCACTGGGTTTAGGTTGCAAATTGCAACAGATACTTTGAAAAATTTTACTTTCTGCATAAATCCTTTGGGCTCTTCCTTTAAAGAATTCAGGGATAAGCTTCTCGTGTGTATGTACGTTTTTATATGCAGCTGTATCCCCGTGCAGTTTGACTTGCTCTCCTCCAGTATCTGTGCTGCCTGTGAGTGTGATCTCTGCAGGAAGAGGCTGCTCTCTGCAGGTTTCCTCCCAACTCTCTCTCTAGAGTCCCTAGGCCTCTAACATTCCCATCATGGTTTGTTGTACACGGATCACTAAGCAGTTTCCTTTCTCTTAGGGCACCTCTGTTCTATGTCGAAGTGAATCTTCAGCAGCTCCTGTGTGATTGCTTTCCTGCTCCTTTGTGTGCACAGCCCAGCAAATAAGGAGGGGGATGGAAAGCACACTGTAGATGTGTTGACAGCTTTTGAAGAATGAAACGGCCCCTGAAAACTGCCTGTCTGCCTTACCCTCCTCTCCTGCATGGTTTTACTTTCTCTTCTACCATTTTCTCCTTTCTCTTTTATTTCTTCATCTCTTCCCCCAGATTCTTTTACATTCGTTTGATACCCACCCTCTTTCTTTCGGTGCTTCCTACTCTGAAAAGATTTCCTCTCTCCCTATAGCCTCTATTTCTCAGTTGGGGGAACAGCTTCAATGCCTGTGTGGGAACAAATGAAAAGGGGGATTCATCCTGTTTCTGAGTGCCTGACAGCTGTCTGCTTGTATCAGTTCTCTGCCCATTCTTCTCTCTCACCCCAGGTACCATGTGCTTAGAAAGTATCCTGCTGTTTTCCTAAATGCTTTCAGCAGGGTAGCATCTGTTCTGGGAAGGTTTTTGTGCTTACTGATGCTAGCAAAGGAGGTGCAGTTATTTATTTTATATCAGTTATTTAAACAAAACAAACAAAAAAATCCCCTGAGATGGTACAATATCCAGTCATCTATTCTTAAATTCTTCTCAAGCTGAATTTAGGGCCCTAATTCTAGTTTTGTTCCTTCTTGTTGAAGAGGGCTCTTTGTGCTCTGCTCCCAGGGATGCTGGCCTGTCTAATGTACTGGAATTGATGGGCAGGTCTGTCCCTTTGTGCCAGATCTGTTCCTCTGACTTCCCCTTCACAGGTAGGCACAGCATAACCACTGAGATCAATGATCTGCATTCAAAACAGAGCTACTGCTCTTTGGATATGGACAGCTGTGTGACAACCCAGTCCTGGCTGGTGCTTCTGTTAGGAGGGAGCCCCGTGTCTCAGGAAAACAGGGATTTGTAGGCTTCTGGGGAGAAACTGGATTTCTTAGAGCCATAAGGGACCTTGTCCTGGCTCACAAGCCTTTCACCAAACTCTGCTTCGGCAGCTGGATCCACAAGGACACTGTAGGTGTACGGCTCTAGAGAAAGAACTCTTCCTTTTGGTCTCTTCCTGTATTCTCCTTTTACAAGGATGAGTCTGCATTCTGGGTTCCTGCATAAAGCATCATTCTCTAAATAATTTAATTGGGATAAATTCATAAATTTGAGCTTTACTCAGAAAGGGAAACGTTATAGCAAACTTTCCAAGGGATGGTAACAACATTTCCTCTTCTGTACAAGAGGGATGATGCTTCTCTTTCAGGAGAAGTGATATTTCAAAGGAGGGAAGAGAGATTGTGTGTTTTGGGAACCAATTCCCTGTGACAAGGATTATTTTAGAAGTGAAGGTTAATTGGTGGGAAGTTATGGGAAACAAAAATGTAAAAGTAATAGTCTTTAATTATATTGAACTCTGAAGTTCTGTGTTGTAAATGTGAATGCCAGGATTTTAGTTAATGTTTTTATTTGGTTGGTAATGCAAGCTAATTAGGGTTATGGATGTTCCAGCTTACTAGTGATTAATAATTACTTTGATATGGAGAATGTAATAGAGACTTTAGGTTAAGAGCAGACACAGCCCTTACTTCTAACTTTTAAATATTTCAGGTTTCAAAAATACTGTCTGTCTCTGTGTGTGTGTGTATATATGTGTGTGTGTGTGTATATATATATATATATGTCAATTTTATGTACAGACTTTATAAAACTTGTCTTAATTTTTACCTATTGTATGATTGTACACTGTGTTTAGCATTGTTCATATTGAGATGTCCCTGTTGGGTGGGTGGACACTCTTAGTTTACCTAACAAGGTACATATTTGCCGTTTTATAAAACAAAATGTCTGAAATGTTTCACCAGGGGAAGACATGCAGTAGGTACCACCGTATCTTCTGGAAGCTCGGCTCTTGGAGTTCCTTGGTAGATTTTTTTGGATTAAGTTCTCTTCAGAACTCAAAGCACACCAAATTTAGCGTCTCATCTCATAAACCTTCCCATACACTTTAAAAAGTTGTACTGCTTATGTGAAAACTGTGATTATGACACATCCGAGCTGGTCTCCCTCATTCCCTTTGAGTTCTGGATTCTTCCTCTCTTTGCCCTAATTATATCCTTAAACCAGAAAGTACTGGGGGACTTGGGAAGATGTTCCCAGCCATGGAAACAACTCTCCCAGCAGAGATTCTGGTTTCTCTCATAATTTAAGCTAAACTGACACAAGAGATTCTTTTTCATGCTGCATTTTGCTGTCCTTAAACAATCAATAATTTAGGATGCTTGTACTGCAAAGCACCTTGTTTTTGTGGTTCATGCTGTCTGTTCATGTCTCTGTGCTGATGTCTGTCTTGTGTGCATATGTGCCTTGGCTTGATATGTTTATCCATGTTGTCATGTCCCTTAGAGATGCTGGTGGTGACAGATGCATGCTGCCATTGGATTTGGTCATGTCTCTCTGGAGAATGGTGTCTTTGGAGTTGTCTGGACAGCCCTTCCAGACTCTGTTGTTATTTTCCCCCATCACTCTCCTTATTTAACCCAGGACTTATTATCTGTGTGTGTGTGCACAAAAATAGCCCAGCAGAGTCTCTGCTCATTTCTGTCTTCTGATCCATATCTGGTTTTTTTGGTCTAAATACAGCTTTTCAGAAGGAATTTTGTTGCCTCAGTACAGCTGTTGTGGAAGCAGAAGCTGTTGAAGAAGCTTTTAAGAGCAGAAGGTGTGGAGTGAATCTGTATTCTCTGGTCGGTACTCGAAGTATTCAGTGTTGCTCCTTTTGGAACCAGCTATAAGGAGGCTGCTATTTAAAAATCTCCTTTCAGTGTAGTTACATGAGTTTCTGTGCATCTTACCTCACTGTGCTGCTCCTGATTTCTGGTTCACCTATCTAGGAGGAAGGGAGAAGTTCCTCAGGGTCAACCACCCACCTGCTGCAGGTTCCAGCTGGTACCATCACGAGGACCTCACTGGCTTCTTAAGGACTCTCTCAAATGTATTTTGCAGAGGATCAACCATATTTTGAGTTTTAAATCTTCTCCAGGTTTAAATCGGTGACCTAGAAAAGCTTTTGATCCGTTCACATCCATCTTCCGACGATGGTGTGGGATCAGAAAGTTTTGCTCTTTGGGGTGCCCAAACTGGCTGAAAGGTGGACGTGGGCTCCCCACCCTGCTGGGCAGCTGGGGCAGGATGGGCACTGTCATTCTGTGATGTTCTCAGCCCACAGGAAGCCTTGTGGTGCTGCAGGGAGTTTGCCAGGTGCTCGCTCCGTTGCTGAGAGAGAGGTGGCTTGGGCAGAAGTGACTTTCAGGAACATAGTGGAGTTGTGAAGCTGTTACATTCACTGGGTCTGAGTGAGTCAAGTGAACCTGCATTTTGAGGTGCACCTGAGGTGGGGAGTAAATGTGTGAAAATGGATGTTTATAAACAACACTGATATCTCTGCATAACATGGCTGTATGAGCAGAAAATTAACATCTTTAGACTGTCAACTCTAGGGAAAAAAGGGCTAAGGCTCATTAAAGATTGTTCTGACAAGGACCAGGAAGATCTTATTTCCTGAGTTTTAATTTTCCCGTGGAGAGGCTGAGACAGTCTAGTGGTTAAAAACACAGAGCTGGGATTAGATTTGAATCCTCTTTCTCACCAAGTAATTTAATTCTGTTTCTTTTTGTGTTATATGAAAATAACATCAGTGGCGACTTCAGCAGTTTGAAATCCTTGTGTGGAATGATCTGAAGAACCATAAACTGTTATATATGGACCAAAATCCCAACTCCATGTCTGTTTGTGTCCTCATCCAAGTTAGCAGCTCATATCCTTCTGTTTCTTGTGAGCTGAGAAAAGATACCCTGACATTTAAAAGATCTCCCGAGCTTGGAGGATTGGCTCTTCCTTTACTTATTTTTCTTTTCTAGGAAGAATAGGAAGCATATCCAAAATTAAGTGATAATCCTACTTTTCCTCCTTAACTTTAATTTTTAAATGGGCTATTTTAAAGTTATTAAATCTTGTGCCAGATACCCAAATTGTGGTTAAGAAAGGAGGTGAATGTGTCTGGCATTTTCCAGCACATGTGTGGCCATATCTAACCCAAAATGAGAGACGCCAGCCTTGAGAGGTGGTGGGAGATGTCGGCGAGCAGTGGGAAGCGTGTCTGAGCCCAGCAGCCCGTGTCAGGTCTCCAGAGGTCAGACTACAGCGCTTTCTGTGTGTTTGTACACCTCCCCTCCTCCCTTTTCTCTCCCCCTCTCCATGTGTATTTTGTCTCCTCCTCCCGTGCGTGTCTGTCTTTGCATCTCCACTTTTCCCCCCTCCCCTCCCTCGGATCGATCGCTGGCCGAGATCTCCAGAGGGCCGGGCACTCGGTGGGATCGTCCTTGCTCCCCTCTGTGTTTTGCCGAGTCAAGGGTATCTCTTTGGAGGCTCGGAGAGATGCTGTTCCTGGTGATGTGATTGCATAGCAACACAGCAGCCGGGGCGGTGGAGGAGGAGAGGCAGCGCGTGCAGCAGCAGGGCTCAGCCTCAGCATGCATCCCTGTCACAGGGACTCCTCTGCTGATTCACAGACACAGCCCCACTCCCTGCTCCCGAAGCCCGGTGGCCGCTGTCCCTGCGCCTCAGACCTGGCGGACTCGGAAGGTAGGCCATGACAAAATTTGTTTCCCACTCGGATCCTGGCTGGGCTGGGAACGGGGAGGTTGTGGACAGATGGTTAACCTCGGAAATGCGCTCTTTGAGGGGGTGTGTGTGTGTGTGTCCCTTCACGGCGGCACTGCCCAGGCATGTGCGGGTGAGGAAACTTGCAGAGAAGAAAAGAAGGGTGTCAGGGTGAGAGCGAGAGAGGTGGCCAACACCATTTCCACCAGGGAGAGGCTAGGGACCAGTTAGAGATGCGGATTCCCAGGGCAAACAACAGTATCCAGCATCCCGCTTTCACTGGCTTTGATGCTGTGCACATTGAAGGCTTATTTACCCTGGCAGTGTTTCCGCCTGGGCTGAGGGACTGCTCCGGGCAGGGTGCGTGGTGGCCTTCTAGCATCTTCCTGGGAGGATTAGACAGCAGGGCAAGGCAGGGAACCAAATATTTCTCATGTAGTAAGCAAGGATCAGAGTCTAGACCCAGCTCTGCCCTTTTCATTCACTACCTTACACAGTCCAGTCTTGCTCCTTTATGTGTCTGCCCTCCCCTCCCCCAGCTTCTCCCCAGTCCCTTTCACTCATCATTCCTCCTCCTCCTCCCCTCTCAAGGTCTGACATTGCCACCACTGACCTTCCCTTCGGTGCAGGCAGCCCTGACCGACTGCAGAATTGCCTGCAGGAAGCACGGGACCTTTCCTGCTCCCCAGGGCTCAGCACTCTGTCTCCCTCTCCACACCAAACAGGGAAGCCTGGGCTGTGGTTCCTCAAGATTTGGTGCCACAGATTATTACAGGTCCCCAGTCCAGCCTGTTCCCTTCAGCCTTCCCTCCAGCACAGCATCACAGATGTAGAGCTCCACTGGTGGAATTGCCAGCGTTGTATTTGTGGGGTCTTGATGCTGAGATTGCCCATGTGCAGTGACAGGGGTGTGGAGCAATTACTCTCACACTTTTAAATGCCATACTCTCTCTGGGAGAAACCAATGTTCGCTTGTATTTTGGTTTTTAGTGTTGAAAAAAAAAAAGTCTAGTCAAATTTTTGTCGGTCTTGTTTTCCCTGTGCCCTAACCCAAGGTCCTCCACACCTCTCCTGCTGCTGCTCCCCACTCTGGACCTGTGAGAGCTTGATTATTGTCTTTAATGGCCTTTCCTGTCCAACCATAGTGCCCTTGCTGAGGAAGCTGTGTGAGGTCCCAGCCACAAGGTTCAGTTGTGCCGGGAGGGTTTCCACTCTCCTGGCATCCATGCATAGCTCGTGTGCCTGCCGTGGCTCTGATGCCATCTCACATCCTCCCCTGCCAGTTCCCCGTGCTGGAAGCTGCTTTCTCTGCTGCTTTGTGGGAGTTGGACAGGCAGGGCTCCGGAGACAATAAGGATGTGATGGCCCTCTGGAAAGGAACTGGGCTAGAGATGTGCAATTTCAAACCATCTCATTTCACAGCGCTGTGCCCAGGAATGGGGGTGCCTGGAGCGCTGGGATGGGAAGCGTTGGAGGGGGCGCTGTGATGTGAAGCTGTGTTCAGGTCCTCTTTGTTAGCTGAAGGAGCTGAGATGAGGACCAGATGTCTCTGGATTAACACCTGAGGTAGATCAGTGCTGCTCTCTAAAATTGGCCAGGACTGTCACTGTGAATGGGGTTCCTCAGGTTAGAGTGGCTCTTTGCAAAACTAAACAAAGTGAGACAGAGAAGGGATCAAATGAATGGGTTCAAACAAAAGCCCCGTTCTGGAGACGTATGGTGAATTTCTGAACATAATTATATTTTGAGAAATATATTTAAGGCTTCCACTTTAGCCTGGATGCCTATGATAAAAACATAAAAGAGGAATTATAAGTCTTGTGAAATAAAGCATACTGACCAGAAAGAATTCAGTTTTCAAAAAACCCTCATTTTCATAGGTGTACAAAGATGAAACTCATCTTTTCAGAATTGAGCCAAAATAACTCCATCTCATTTTCCTGTGCTTTTTCCCTTTGCATAAGGTCACTCTCATATATCTCAAGTAGGGAAAGGAAATGTGGTTTCATGGGGCACACAGCCTGCTGACAAAATTCATGGCCTCAGAAGGCCAGAGAACCTTGTGCTTTGACAGGGAGTTTATTATAAAGATGACCTCGGGGGCAAGGCAGAATCTTCAGTTTAGAGAAACAGGTGCCAGCTTTACACTGAGAATGAGAAGCAAAGTGCCACGAAAGCCAGGAGTCAGCAGCTTTACCTTGGCCGTTGCTGAGTGTGGGTGTGCTCTTCCCACTGCTCTTCATCTGTTGCACACCGTGGCAAAGGGGTGATGTGCTTTTCACAATGCAGCAGAACTTGTTTCCTGCTTCCAGCAGCAGGGAAGTTTGGGTGCTTGGAGGAAAAAGACATAGGCATGACTCAAGATGTTTGGTGGGTTTAAAATTGGCAGGTTTCAGGGCTACAGGAGCTAAATTTCTGAAGAAGTGGGTTCAGCTTTTATGCTTGGTGCAACCTTTTTTCAGTCATTAAGAAGGTTATCTCCCCCCACAACCTGCTGTCCCTTTTGGGAGGCTGCTGCTTCCCCTTCCCCTGCTCCTTCTGTCTGTCAGGTCTATCAGAAGCAACTTCTCCGTGTCCAGCACAGCAGGGCTGTGGGCTCACAGCTGGGTCTTCTGCCTGCTCAAGTCATTATTTGCAGTACTTTAATCTGCAAAGAGGTGGGAAGAATTCCTAGGAAAAGTGAGCTTTGGAGAGAGCAACCTAAAACCCAGCTGGGAGCCTGAAATTACATGCGAAAGAAATTTAGGTTTCAGTTTTCCTTTAAAAAAATTCCCGTAAGTTATTTTTAAGCAGAGAGAGGGGTAGTCAGTTGTGCGTGACCATGTTGTGGGCATACACCCACACTCACCTGGTTAGGTGGGGACATCGTCGTCACAGTTTCCTAGTGCAAAACCAACTGGTGAAATTTTTCAGCTTGAGATTTTGTGAGAATGTGTATATCCTGTCACTTGGGAAAATGGAGAGCGAGTGAGCCAGTGGAAGAGATGCTGCTTCCTTAGTAAGACTTATGGCACCTGTTTATCCATTGAATTAAAATAACATTTTTGTTATGAGCTCAAAGTCCAAGTGGCCATTTAAGAAAGCAGCTCATTAGATGTGAGAGTCCCCACTTAACCCTCAGTAAGACATCGTCTGTGCTGCTTCCTCACTACCAGATACAGCAAAGATTTTATGTTGTTTCTTATGGGCAGGTGCTTAATAGAAGGACTCTTCATTTTAATTAGCAGTGGGGGTCTGCTACTTTGGTGGAAGGGCAGTGGGAAGCCCAGCAGCAGATTTGGTATCTGGGATTTTTAGCCCTTGGATGGTGGGGTTGAAAATGCCCCTTCATGTGGAAGATTGCTGGTAGTCCTTTCCCCCTTTTGTTGTACACGGGAGCACACAAGAATCAGTAGAATGTTGGGATGATTATTTTAGGGAGTGTGTTTGGGTATCTATTCCTGGTTTGTAAAGAGATGGAGGCTAAGAGCCCACGCTCCAGGAGGGAACTGTGTTGTTTTTATGCTGATCCCAGTGGGACAAAGGTTTCTCTTCCTTCTCTCTCACCTAACCTTGACCAGTGGGGTCTTGGGAAGTAGGTCATCTGGCCCTGGATCTCAGGCTTAAATTATTTACTTAAAAGTGAAGAAAACAATTTTTGCTGAAACAGGATGTGCTATTAAGCTGTCGAGGGAGTCCTGCTGTCTGACAGCCTGGGAATGCTCCCTTTGTTAGCATCTACATGGGAGCTGAACTCTGAAACATCCACAAGCCTCCCACCTTTCCCCTTAAAGGACACTGAACATGCTGAGCTAAAATGTTATTACTTCTCTTGTACAGTAAGTTAAACAACAACAAAGTCATTAACATTTCCAGCAGCAGGGAACATGTTTGTATTTCCACTCCCCTCATGGGATAAAGGCTGAGCTGAGCTGCCTTGCCTCAAGATGTTCCCATATTTTTTTCCTTATAGGCCAAGATCTGAAGTGGAAAGTTTCAGGCCGGAAAGAATGTTTTGGAGGAAATTAGCAATTCCAAGCATAAACTGTGTGATTGAGAGACCTCTTGACCTATATGCTGAATTTGCTGCTGTAATGTGTGGCAGAGAGCTGGAAATTCAACATCTGACATTAGACTCTACTTTCAGTGTCAGGTCCCTAATCCTGGGAGTTACCTTTAGTGAAACAGGTCAGCTGCAGTGTGAATTCCCTTGATGCTTGGGAGAGTTTGGATTTGGGTTTGAATCAGGAGGATTTTAAACAAATGTAGCAAAATTGCAGAATTAGACTGTGCAGCACGTGCACTGGGGGTAAGCTGTCACCTTCCTTTTGGGTGGGATGGAGAAGAGGTGCTGCAGGAGATGGGACACAGCCTCTCCAGCCAGCCAGGGATGCTGCAGCAGCAGGTCTGTAAGGCAGGCAGAGCCCTGAGCACAGCAGTGAGTTTTGTGACAGGGCTGAAGCAGATCTGGTTGAGCAAAGGCCAATCCAGCTGCCTTTGTCAGACTGCCTGGAAAGCAGGGAGTGGGACAGGCTCTCCAGCAATGAATTTGTAACAGGTACAGCTCATGTAAGAAGAGGAAAAAGGCAATTACTTTCATTTTTATACGCCCTGATGCCCAAGCATTCAACTGTTGAGACGTAACATCAAGATTTTTGTCTCTGTTTATTTTTCAACAAGTGGATGAACATGGTCTCAATTAGACTAAATGATGGTGGCTTGGTGGCTACAGTGTTTGGAAGCTGTAACACAGCACTGTGAAACATCTCCTGCTTCATTTCTTAAGGTGTACTGAGAGCAAGGCAAATACTGGGTGCTTTTCATGTGGGAGGATGCAAAGCTCTACCAAGTAACGAGGTTGTACCTGATCCTTCTGAGGACTGATTTGACCACCTTTGTGCCTGGAGTGGGATCTCCAGCAAAGATCAGGTGAGAGACACCAGTGGGAAAGGTTTCACTCCTTGCTCTCTCCACTCTGTGAGTGCAGTGCCCCAGTGCCTGCTGTGTGGTGGCTCTGACTGCTTCTCGCCTGCTTCTGCTCACCTGGGCCTTGATGTTTGTTCTGCTTGCACAGAAATGTGCCCAGGGGACCAACCTCACTTTGTATCTGCTTGAACAGCCTGACCACGTTGTTACCTGAGTCCCCTGAAGGAGCATCTTTCAACTCCTTTTCAAGTAAAGGCTTGTAGTAGGCTTTGGGGATGACAGTTTTTGTTGTCAATGCTTAAATCTGTCTTGTATGATGTTGAACATTGGCTGTCGTGTGCTGGGTTTCCAGCACCAACCTAAAGCAGAGTGCAGAAGGTGAAGGGTGGTGTGGGAGAGGCAAAGTGGATCACAGGTTTGGTTCTTGCCAGGCGTAGGCATCAGGCAATAGGCATTTAGCCAGGAAGCATCCACAGAATCTCTGCTCCACATGCTGCAGTGCCCAGACACAGAGCTGTGTGGAAGCACTAAAGTAGAAGTGCCAGAATTGAAGCTGTTCTGTGTGCCTCGGCAGAGAAGCAGAGCAGATCACGAACATTTCTTCTTGCCTGGTTCCTGTAATAGCAGGGAATTTGGCAAGGGGTCATGTGGAGCTGTTGTCTTGCCCGCAGACGTGCCTCTCTGCCTGGTTGTCTCTCTCCCCCCGAATGTCCTCCTTTGTGCTGGTAGCTGTGCAGCTCAGTTAGTTCCACTTTATCTTGGGTTCTCCACCTCTGGGTTTTGTCTTTGCTCGTGCAGAGTGGCAAAGAGCAGCTGAGCCTCTGCCATCCAACCTGCACCAGTGTTTGTATCAGCAAGGTATTGCACAGGGCGTGACTGGGTTGTGCCCTTTGCTTGGCTTTCGGTTTGTTCTGTGACTGCTGCCTTGGACAGACTGTAGCTCCTTGTGCCATGGCTCTGTGTCCTGATGGGCTTTGTCACCCCTGGGGGAGTTCAAGGAACCCAGCACTCAGGAGAGGAATCAATGGCTGTGCTTCTTTCCATAATGCTGGCAGAGAGCATGGAGACCCATCCCATCCTACACATGGATACCCACAGGACAAGGTTTACTCCCCTCTGCCTCCAGAACTGCACCTGCCCTGTGCATGAAGATCTATCACTGATCAAAATGCAGTCAGAGCAGAGCTCGTGACCTCCCCAGTACTGCTCCCATTCTTCAGTGCTGGTGGCAGGAACAAGGGGCCAGGCTGTGCTGGGAGGACTAAGAGCAGAGAGCCCGTGTGTGGTATCGGAGGGCTGGCTGAACTTGGCTGGCCAGCACACATCACAGCAGTTTCACTGCACTGTGCCACAGAACAACTCAGGCCTCAGGATGGCAGCTGCAAAGAGACATCACAGAGCCTCACTGGCAAAAGCTGTGGGCTTCCCAGTCGTGGGGAACAGCTCGGTGACATTCCACTGTTAGAGGCTTTGAGGCAGAATAACTTTTCACGCCCTGAGAATTGTATCTCTGCTAGATTGAGTGTCATCCAGAGGTCATTTAGAGGAACAGAGCCCAAATAGCCCAAATAGCACAAGCACTGGAGGAAAAGGATGTGGTGTTACCTGTTGTCAGAAATCATCTGCTGTTCCCTTGGAGTTGGGTGAGCTGAATTTGCCCCAAGAGGCTGGGGGGCTTTGAAGACCCTGGAATTTATAACCCTTAATGTGGGGCTCATAATCCCCTCATAATCTCCTGCCTGCATGGGGGAAGGAGCAGAAACACACAGCCTGTTCATTGGTGTAAATGGGCAGGAGGGGGAGAGCACAAGACCTTGGCTTGTCAGCATGCTGGAGAGATCAGCACAGGCTGTTCTGCTGGAAAGGGAAAGAATTATGGCTGTAAAAAATTGCTAAGAGATTTTAAAAAATCATAACAGGATAATCTCTTAATGTGTGTAATGGAAGGGAGAGAGGCAGTGAAAGCTCAGGCAGGGGAGTGAGGGATGTGAAAGTGTGAGAGATGGGCAGCGTGTCCAGGTCCGGGGGGATTTCTCCTCACCCGTCTGTCCAGGGTGGTTGCTGTCAGTGCAGGATGTGCTGCCTGCTCGTGCCCTGCCAGGGCCAAGCAGGAAGATTCCCAGCTGTCCAGCCGAGCTGGGTGTGAAGGAGCCAGCAACCTTCTTCCATCAGTGCCGTTCAGTCTGTATCGGGAAGCAGCCTCATCTCCACATAGACATGAGGTCTGGCTGCTGGAGCAGGTGATTTTTACCTTCTAAAAGTAAGAAAGCAGTCACCAGGTTAGGCAGGGGGCTGGGCAGGGGACAGCACAGCACTGTCAACCCACCACATACAGGACTGATTGATTAGATTTGCTCATCTGACCATGTGCTGAGTCTGGGCTGGGCAAAGCCCTGTGCAGTGTTCACAGCTTCTGTATGTGAGGTCTCCATTCTGCTGAGAACAGGCTGGTGCTCAGCTCCTTTTGCAGTGCTGCCACTGGTCAAATAAATGTGGAGTTGTGGGACTGTGATTCAGTTATAGGAATTTGCCAGGTAAATATCACCTTGCACCATTTTCTCTGGGCTTTATTTCTCATGGCTTTCTGTAAAGACAAGATGGTGCTGGCAGTGAGATAAATCACTATTTCAGCCCATTCAGAGTCCAAACAACAAAACCCAGCAGCATTGTGACCAGAGGTTGCATTTCTGATCTATAGAATAGTCAAGGGGCCACTGCTAACTGGCTTTACGGGTCATACAATTCAAAAATGGGGATAATGAAGGGAATTTTATAGCCCATAATGAGTAAAAACTCATAAAAAGCTAGTTCATAGTATGAGATGCATGAAGCTGGGGCTCTAAGCAGTTTGCCTTCTGAATAAAAAAGGAAAAAATATGTTTGAAAATATTGTCCATTATGGGGATATGTCTGTTCTGTCTAAACATAAATTGTTCTGGATTAAAAACCAGTACTGTACCACCTGCTAGGAAGAAAATGAATGCTATTTCAACCAAAACTAGAACAGTAGTCATGACAGTGAGATCCCCTCTGCCTTCGTTTAAATCCATGGGCAGTCCATGGGTTCAAGAAACCCAACCTTTTCTAAAAATGCAACATAAACCGTGGGACTTACAGCCTATCAATACAGCAAATTGCAAAACCAGGTGCAAAAGAAGAGTTGGGCATTTAGATGAAACAAGATTGCAACACCAGGAGAAATATGTTAAACAACAAAATACTTCCTTTTATTCTCCAGCTGCCGTGGAGGCAGCGCTTCAGGCAGCGCTTCAGGCAGCCGGGAAGGGAGTCAGCTCCTGAGGAGATCCAAGCTGACCCAGGGACTCTAACGCTGCTTTCCAGGTGCTCGTGCCCACAGCTGTGTCCGTCCCCATGACCATCCGTTCTAATGCAGCCCCTGGTGATGCAGGAATGGCTCTATGTCCTCCCGCGATGTCCTGAGTGGCACATCCCGGACCAGGCGCAGCGCAGCAGCACTGCCCGCCCGCTGTCTCAGGTAAGAGCTGGGTCTGGGAGCCTTTCTCGTGGCAGCTTTCTGCAGAGGTTGCAGATTTCTGTGGAGCAAACCAGGGCCTCTGTTGCTGGTGGCAGGGAAGGCTGTGAGCTCCAGCCCCCCGGCGGCTGCACTTAATGAGAGCGTGAGCTCTCCTCCAGCGCTCCGGCTGCAAAGTGTTTCCCAAAGCAGAGGAAGAGAGACAACCTGCAGAGCTGGATTTCAAGCCTCTTTGAAAATAAAGAGCGAGAGGCTACTGTTAACAGCTGTTATGTATTTGGTTGAGGTTTTTTTCCTGGAAACTTGGAAGAACGTCAGCTTTTGGTGAAAATGCACGTTTTCTAACGTTCCTGGTTGCAGAGAAGAGCCTGGAAATAAGCCCCTGGTGGATGCCGTAAGGCAGAGGAGGAATCTGACCTCTTTCTAGTCTAGGTATCATGGTCTCCCTCCTCCTTCCCCCAGGGTCTCTGAGCCACAGGCCAGGTTCCTCACCAGAGGGGAAGGAAAGTCTCTGGGGATCTCTGGGTAAATGGCAGGGCAGAGAGAAGAATAGAAAGGTGTGCTGGCAACTGTCTGCAAAGCTGCCTGTGCTCTGCACCGGGCTCTCAGGAGCTGGTTTAGTACCTTTAGGGAGGGGAAATGCTGCCTTGGCTCTGCCAGACTCGTGGGTCCCACTTTGCCTGGAGCTGTTGGCCCCAGGGTACCTCTCACCTGACCAGAGACTGATGGACAGTGCTAAAGGTTTCCTTGGGCGCTGGCAGTGTTCTTCCCAGGACAAATGAGGTCTCAGCTCTGCCTTTTCCTTTTTTCTCATGCTTCAAACATGGAAACAAAGGCTGAGCCTGAGGCTCCTCCCTACCGTGGCTGACCATCAGCCTGGATGTGTCCTGCCTTAGGGAGCCGGGGTCTGTGGGAGGAAGGCAGAGCTGTCTCTGGAGAGGCTCCAGCATGCAAGGATGAGGCAGGGGGGCAGGCTCTTGGTGTCTGAGTCAGGACTTATACGCCCCAGGGTGGCTGTTACGGTGCTGCTGCTGGGCCAGTGCATGGGTGGTTGATAAACAGCCCAGCAAATGAAGTGAGAAGGGAGAGGGATGGAACAAGATGAGCAGGCAAATGCCTTCCTGACCTGCCTGAGCAGTCCAAGCCTCTACGAGGGGGTCAGAGCCTTGTGGACTGAGAGAGAGGAGGGAAGTGGGAGCAGGACCGGTGTTAATGACAGCCCCCTCGTTTGAAGGGTCTGCTGTGTGTTTCTCTCAGGTGTAGCTGTTGCCACCTAGGAAACAGCCTTCCTCTCTTGCCCGTGCTTGCCCTGAATGAAAGCTCTTGGCAGGCTGCAGACAACCCATACTTAGCTGTGTCCTGGCCTCACTGAACCCCCCTCCTCCAGTCTGGGAACTACTCTTGCATCTATCAGGCCTGAGACGCGGTGAGGAGAGAAGGCTGGTTGTGCTGGTCCACAGGGAGGGACAGCACCCCTCAGATGTGCAGGCAGGGAAGGAGGGGAAGAGAGGGAGAGATACTGGGAGCTTTTCTTTCTCTCCCTGTAGGTGGAAGAGAGCATGAAAAAAATTCTGGGTGGCAGGACTGTGGGGGACACAAGCAGCCAGCCCAGAGACTTCTGGCAAAAAGGAACTATTTGCACCCAGTCCAGGCCGGCAGGAACATCTGTGCTGGGGCATGTGGGGAACAACAAGGGCATCTTTGACTTCTTGGTGTTAGATTTCAAGAACCTATTTACCTTCTGGGTCACTGAGGCTTGATGGGATCATTTTTTGGATAAATCTCTTCTCTGACAAACACCTCTGTCTGCCCTGTATGTGCTCCAGCATCTGAGGGCAAGGTCTCTGCTGGCCACCCCATCCCAACACATCCCCTTTGCCATGGCCTTGCAGGGATGGATCTTGCCCAGCGCCCAGAGCAATGACCCTGCACGCACCTGATTTCCCAGGTGGGGCTGCCCTGCTGCGGGCAGATCTCTGCCCCCCTTGTGCTTTGAGGGCAGCCACGGGGTTAAGGCAGGTTGGAGGCTGCTGGAATGCCACTGGACAAAGCTGGGATTGAGGCTGGCTGTGAGGCACTGCCGCCCCCCTCCACATTCCTGGGGGGTCAGTGCTCGGGGCGTCCAGCTCTGCCGGGCACCCAGCGCTTTCCTGCTGCCCTGCTGGGTGCTGCCGGTGGCACCCGGCGGGGCGGGAGGCAATGCCTGCTCCTCCGGCGGAGCTGAGGGGCCCCGCGGCGGATCCGCGGCTGAGCACAGGTAGATGCACTTGCCAGAGCCCGCGGGAGTGTGCTGCGCCCCGAAACAAACCTGTTCCGGGTGGAGAGGGAGTGCGGGTCCGGGCTGCTGCTGCTGGGGTGCCGGGGAAGGGATGCTGAGGGGATGCTCTGAGGGAAAGCGCTGGTTTCTCCCTCTGCTCGTTTGCAGGGGTTTTGTCCTAGGGAAGCAGACGTTCGGCACCTGCCCTCTGCTTGGTCACTGATAAAGGCTTATCTACTGGGCTTGAGTTGTAGGCTTGGTGGGCTTTTAACTTAATAAGGCTGGAAGGATTGTGCTGTCTGCAGAGCTGTGATGCAGTTGCACACAGGTAGAGTTGATCCCCTCTTTTGGTATCCCCTGGGATAGTGGGGAGGGCTGGAGGGTTCTCTGGCAGTGCTGTGGGACTGACCTACTTCAGTGCCATGAGGATCTGCACATGCAGAGTATCAATTTTTCTATGTGCAAGCAGCAGTTTTAGCTTGAGTGGATTATTATTCATGGCCCCAAGAATCCTGTGAACTCGGTGGGTGATGGTTTTCTCTGTTTTCTTGGTGTTTCTGGAGTGGCAGGATGGGGAGGCAGAGAACAGCCTGTTAGATGTTTTTAGATGAATCAAACTTAGCACCAGTCTTGGCGATCATTTGATTTCTCTCTGAGAACTGGTGTGGAGGGGGTATTTTTAGCTGTGCAGCCAAATTCCTTGTCTGGTTGTTTTCTCCTGCCTGTTGTTTTCCTCAGCTTGGCTGAAGCTGTTCTCTAGACACCTCCGCCAGCCCATTGAACAGGACAAGTGACAAGTATCTACACATTCCCCTTGGAAGAGCTGCTGCTTTCCCCCAGAGGCAGCTGCCCTTATCTGGCCTGTTGTATGCTCTGTTTAGAAAGTACTAACACATTTAATTATGTGTTTAATTTGATTAAGCACCTGGGGATAATTATCTCAAGCAAGCTCTAATATCAAAGTAGCATTCGATCGAAATGCTGCCATTTCTCCAACAAAATGCATTGATGTCTCACCTGTGGGAATGCGTCCATGTGTTTTGCTCAACAAGCTATATTTTTTGGAGAGAAAAACCCCTCTCACTCACGGAGTCCTATGTGAAGTGCTTCTGGTCCTGCTGGTGTGTCTTGCACATGCACCAGCATGTGCAACCCTGTGCATTGTGAGCAGGGGCACGATACAGTGCTAAAGGCTTAGGAGAGGATTCTGCCAAGGATTTGTTGTCCAGGGATCAGCACCCAGTTTTCCCAGCTAAGTGGCACAGTGCAAAGTTTCCTTCGTGTGGCTGCGTTAGGATTTGCTGTCATCTCTCCATGGCCTTTTGGAGCACTCTTCCCACGACTGCTCATTCTGGAGAGCTGTGAAGGAGAAGCAGCATCTGTGCAGGAGAAGTGGCTTCTCAGATTTGCTGTGCAGGCAGGGAATATCCTGGAGCTTCTGGAGAGGAGCAGGTGGCAAGTCCCAGTACTGGGGATGGCACAAAGGAGGTTGGCAGATCCTCTTGGTCCCTAGGAACAGCAGGATCAGCCTCTCCTAGAAGTGGAGCAGCCTTGAATAACATGGAAAAACTCATTAGCTGTGCAGGGACTGTGACACATAAGGACCAGCTCTGGTTTAACAGCTCTCAGTGAGATAAGCTCATTGCTGGATAACTGAGGAGAACAGGAGAAGTGCAGTAAGCCCTTCAACCTTTGCTCTTAGAGCTGCTGGAGCTGGCACTGCTTCCTTCCCCCAGAAACAGCCAGGAGCTTCCTGGCACCTGCTAACAGACCACTGGAGGAGCAGGGCAGCCCCCTCAAGATTTGCAAAACCGGTCAGGGTTAGGGCAGAGCAGGGTGGTTGTCCCCAAGCTGGTGCCCAAAGCACTGCAGTGACTCTGGATGCAGCGTGGTTCTGTTTCTGCCCAGGTTGAAGCCTCGCAGGATGGTGCAGGACCTTCACGTGTAACCCCCCGGGCTCCAAGCAGTGCTGCCGGGCCCCGAGCCCCTCTGGAAATGAATCTTTGCTGGAACGAGATTAAAAAAAAATCCCACAGCCTTCGGTAAGAGTCCTGCCTGGAGCAAGCTCTGGGCTGGCCTGGCCTCCCAGCCTTGCCTGCTGCTTATGCTTGTCAGGAGGTTTTTGAACTTTTGCTTGATGAGCCACATGAATTCACAGTGACCTTGGCTCAGTTCCCCCTCTGGTCCACAGACTTCTGAATCTCCTTGTGCTGAAAAGCATCTCCTCCATTTCCACCCATCCTGTCCTCTCCTCCCTCCCCTCCTTCACTCCTGCTCGCTTTCTGCTGCTCTCTCAATCCTCTGCCACCTCTGCAGTTGTCTCTTTTTGCCCCATGGCTTTGCCTCCAATTCCTCTGTGCTTGTCCCTTTGCCTGGAGCCCTCTCCACTGCGTGAGGGGAACATGCCTTCCAGACTGTCAGAGTTTGCAGCTCCACAGCCAGCGTGACAGAGAGCTTAACTGGGGCGTGTTAATTGTCTACTGTCTTAATCCAAGGCTCCTGGAAGCTGCCCAGACATGTAAATGCCAACCCAAGCCCCCCATGCTAGCCAGAGCTGTTCCGACCCACAGGCAAGCACAGAATGACTCTGTCCTCTGCTCTGGGCTCCAGGGTGAGGAATAGATTCATTTTCCCCAGCGCCTCCATTCTTCACCCCACCTGGCAGTGTAGTACCTGTGCTGGCTGAGGGTCATGCACAGCCCATGCTGAGGTGTGCTGCCAGTCACTGAGGTGATCCCGGGGGTCCTCAGGGATCTGTCCTATGCCTCCTCTCCTAAGGGAACCTGCTCCTCTCCTGTCTGTATCTGTCTGACCACCACTGCACTGTCCATGCAGGGCTCGGCTGGAGGCCTTTTCTGACCACAGTGGGAAGCTGCAGGTGCCTCTCCAGGAGATCATAGACTGGCTGGGGCAGAAGGATGAGGAGCTGTCGGCACAGCTGCCCCTGCGGGGCGATGTGCTCCTGGTGCAGCAGGAGAAGGAGACACACGCGGTACGTTCCTGCCCCTCCCCTGCTCACTGCTGTCATGGCTGTGGGTGGGCAGCCCTGCCTGGGACCCCTGCCTCGTGTCACTGCCCGTGCCACAGCCCGTGGGTGCACCAGCCCTCGACTGTCTCC
Source organism: Atrichornis clamosus (assembly GCA_013400975.1). Classification (NCBI taxonomy): domain Eukaryota; kingdom Metazoa; phylum Chordata; class Aves; order Passeriformes; family Menuridae; genus Atrichornis; species Atrichornis clamosus. Next base: position 58,010 of record WBMZ01002845.1, read on the forward strand.
CTCTCTGCTTCCCGAGGAAAGGCAGAGCCAGTAGCCAATAACCACAGCACACAACAGGCAGAGCCCATCCGGTTTTAGACAATAAACCCGCATTACAGCCTCAAGTCAGCTGCTGCAGCTGGTATTGAGCCCTATTTGTAGTTGCTTCCCTATGTCCTCCATCCGCAATGGAAGGAAAGCCTCTGCTTTTGGGATCCTGGGGCCTGAGAAGGCTGCTTGGTCTAAGGGCAACTGGTGGTTGGGACATGAGAGATGCCTGCCATGAGAGAGGAACACATTATCATCATATCTGAGACTGGGGTAGACCCAGACAGATCAGCGTTTCCTGCTCCCATGTTTAGAGCATCTTCTTCTTTCTGCCAGTGGCTGTTGGGCTTAAGTTGTTTTTACCTTGAAAAAAAACCTAAACTTTTACTGTTGCTATCTCTCATACTTGCTGGAGCTTCCTGGGTGCACAAACAGCCCATCCAGCAGACAGCACCAGTGCAGGAGCTGCAGTTGGAGGGGAGGAGAGGACATCCTAAACCAGCATGCCTCTGAAGTCTTCCCTGGCAGATGTGCTGCTTTGAGGCATCCTGCTGTTCCTCTCCTTGCCTCTGCAGCAGCTGGATCTGTTGCTGAGCAGCTGCTGGAAGGACTGTTTGCATGGCCATGCTCTCGCTGCACGAGTGAGGAGTGTCTCCAAGAAGTGCCTGTGAAAGCACTATAAATAAAGCAGCTCCTCTTGTGCAGCCCTGGCTCCCTGTTCTGTCTCCCCGCTCCAGCAAAGCTGCAGGCCAAACCTCTGCAGGAGGCACCTTCTGGCAGGTGGTTGTTTCTTCCCGGAACTGCAAAATTATTTCTCTTAAGGCTGACTTCTCTCTGTGTCTCTAGGGAAGTTTGGGCCCTGAGGAGAATAAATCACTGCAGCATTTGGCAGGGGGGCAGCAGGGCACAATTTTCTGGCTCAGCCTGCTGTCTCATCTCTGTGCTCTGCTCTCCAGGCTTTCATGGAAGAAGTGAAGTCTCGGGGACCATATATTTACTCTGTCCTGGAGTCAGCACAGGCTTTCCTTTCCCAGCATCCATTTGAGGAATTAGAAGAACCGACTTTGGAAAGCAAAGGTCTGTGGAACTTCCCCTTCCTTGTTCTCTTTTTTCACAGCTCCTCCTGGGCTGGCCTGGAGAGGGTGGAGGGGAGGTGGTTGGTGTGGCACAAAGTGGCATATCAGTGCTCTGCCTCACACCAGCATGTCCCAGGCTGTGCCCAGTCCTTTGGCCAAAGGTCAGACTGGCACAGAGCAGTGTTGCTGCCCCAGGAAAAGGCAGAGGCTCCTGGTGCAGTCCATGATGAGGGGCACCTCATGAGGCAGCACCAGGTGTGCTCTGGGGTAGGTTTTTAAAGGGCTTCTGCCCATGAGGACAGGGAGCTGTGGACAGGCTGGATACCTAGAGGAGCTGGTGCAGAGATGGATACTATTACTCCTTGTTTTCCTTCCCTTTTTCTAGTTTTCTCTAGATTATTTTAATCTCCCATTTCCCTGCATCTGTCTCTTGCCCTGCTCTCCTCTGCGTTGGGCTCCCATTTTTGCTCTCTGTTCCCCTGGTGCTTTGCCCTCACAGATGTGTCTCCCCGGCACCGGATCCAGAACATCAGCCGCTTTGTCTGGAAGCAGGCAAACGTGGCCAGTGAGCTGTGGGAGAAGCTCACGGCGCGGTGCGTGGACCAGCACCGCCACATCGAACGGACACTGGAGCAGCTGCTGGAGATTAAGGGAGCTATGGAAGAGCTCAGCACGACACTGGACCAGGCTGAAAGTGTGCGAGAAACCTGGGAACCCATCGGGGACCTCTTCATTGACTCCTTGCCAGAGCACATCCAGTCAACCAAGGTACTTTTGGCTCTGAGAAGGCTCCAGCCTTGGCCCTGGAGCTGATGAAATGCTGCCTCCTGGGAGGACAGTGCTGCTCCCACAGACTGCTCAGTCCAAGGCAGCCTCATTACCTGGGATCTCAGGGTCAAGTTCTTCCTCCCACAGCCCCCTGCTTTGTGAGGGGAGTTTTGGTCAGTGTGCCTTGTTATGGCACAGACCTTACACAGGTACAGTGGCTCAACATGGTTGAGTCATTTTCCTCATCCCACTTCTCAGGAGATTTGAGTAATCTGCAGCCTAGTTGGTTTGGTTGGGTTTTTTTCCACTGCCACTAACACTGTGGGAGGGTTAGTCAGCAGTGGCTTGGCAGCCAGTGGCCCACCCTGGTTTGTAGCAAAGGAATTTGATTCAAGTCCTGACCACTCACCTGCTTGTTTTCCTTCTTCCCCTGCTCTGTGCCTGTGTCCCTGGGCATGGGGCTCCAGCTGTTCAAAGAGGAGCTCTCCCCCATGAAGGATGGGGTGAAAGTGGTCAATGATCTTGCACACCAGCTTGCTATCTCAGATGTCCACCTGTGCATGGAGAATTCCCGCACCCTGGAGCAGATCAACACGCGCTGGAAACAGCTGCAGGTGGGAAGGAGTCAGGAGCAAGCACTGCAAATAAACCATGGGCAGGAGGGTGCTGGGGAAGGGCTGTCACTGCTGAGCTTCAAGGATGATAAAGGCTGGCGTAGCAGGGGTTCCTGGAGGAGGACAGCATCAGCTCAGTGTGAGGAAAGTGGCTGGTAAATCTGCAGAGATCTTGGTCAGGAAAAGGCAATGGGAGAACAAAGGGTGCTGTCTGGGGGGAATCAGGGTGTGTTGGTGAAGGGGGTCAGTACAAGCTGTGGCTGCTTTGATGTCTGTGAAAGTGTGGATACAGGTGAGCTGGGGATGTGGCCTGTGCTGCCTCAGCCTCTGGGAGGAGGTGTAGAGGGCTTAGGAGATTCAAATACCAATGTAGGAGAGGAAGGAAGATGATCTGTGTGCTGGAGCATGTCTGAGTCCATCCACAAGCCCTCCTGAATGGGTCTTCAATCCAAAACACCTGATGGACTGCCAGTAAATTGCTCTTCAATTCTCCAGGCCTCCATAAACGAACGCCTGAAGCAGCTCCAAGATGCCCACCGGGACTTTGGACCAGGCTCCCAGCACTTCCTCTCCTGTACGTGAGCGGGTCCTCCTGACTTCCTGCCCCGAGGTTGTCTCTGCAGAGCTGTGTGGGCTGTGGCACAGAAGAGTGGAGTGCAAAGTCCTGCTGCTGAGCCCAGAGCCACACACAAGGCTGGAAAAGGGCCCAGGCTGGTGCCTGGCACACAGGAAGCAAATCAGGAGGCATCTCCCAAAGCTGGCATTGTGTTGCCTCACCTTGTGGAAGCAGGGGTGGGACATGAGTGTGGTTTCCCTTCAGAGCACAGAGCTGTGGCACTTGCAGCTCCCAGGTGACACTGGGACTGTGTCAGCCTCAGAGCAAGACAACAGATGGCAGGAAAAGGCAGTCCCCTATACACCATGTTAGTTATTTGGAGGCTAAAAATATGCATTTTGAGGAGGCTTTCATTCATGTGGAGAGGCAGAGGGATGCTGTTTCTACAGGGCAGAGCTGCTGGCTGGCAACCCTCAGACCTGCAAAGGGTGAGCAGCAGGCTGTGTTCCAGAGCCTGGGTCCATCCTTGGAAATGGTGAGCCCTGCAGAGCTCCAGGTGTCAGTGGGATTTCTCGGCCTGTGTTCCTCTGCAGACCATGTACTCCTATCTGAAAGGAAGGGCAACTTTTCCAGTTGCTGGAATTCATAAACTGCCTGTGAAAAAGGAAAATAGCTGAGGGTTATGTAATGACTTCCATCCTCTATACAACACAGGGTGGCAGGCAACTGGTATGGGATGCATCCTCGTCTTCCCAAGATACTGCAGCTGACACACAGAACAGGAGTAACAGGAACAGCAAATCCTTTGGGTGCCTGAGCCTGGTGATAACAGGCAGTACTGTGTGTGTGTGCCCAAATCCCACCTGCTAGGAGCCCTGCCCACTGGTTACCACCGTGTTGCCTCGGGCATCATCAAAAGCATCAGGAAGTGTCTCTTCCTGAGTTCTGAGCTCAGCCAGACACAATGCCTCTGTCTCTAGAGGCACGATACCTCTGTCAAGACCAGCAGTCTTGTGCCTTTCTTATAGGCAGCATCCCCTTGCTTGCACCAACACCTCCAGCTGGTGATTTGGGAAGGCACAGCCTTTTCAGAGGCACCAACCTGTTGGCACAGTCCTGCCAGGCTGGCAACAGAAACAGCATCAGCTTAGAGGAGCATTTGATGTTGATCTGACATGTGTCTCTCTCCTTGCAGCCTCTGTCCAGGTCCCCTGGGAGCGAGCCATTTCCCCCAACAAAGTGCCATACTACATCAAGTGAGTGTGCTCCCAGACACAGCCCGTGGTCTGCTCTGGCCCGCTGGGGTCAGGAATTGGGGACCAATTAGGAACAGGGGGCAGTGAGCAGACTGAAGTGACTGTTCCCCTCCGGTGAAATGTTTCATTTCCAGCCTGGCAGAGCCAGGCTTTGCCTTCCTGCTGAGATGCCCAAGATGAGTGGGAACACTGGCTGGAAGGAGAGGGGGCTGGTAGCAAGTGGGGGCATCCCACTGTGGGCATCCTCCATGCTGCTGTGGCTGGGGAACGTGCTCAGTGGGATGCAGCAGTGTCTGCAGACACCAGGGAAGTTGCTCCCAGTGCTGGCCAGGTCCCTTTTTCAATCTCTCACAGCAACTGCATTGTTACCAGATTAACTCTTGGTTTCCATCTATCTTCCTTCCAGCCACCAGGCCCAGACGACATGCTGGGACCACCCAAAGATGACAGAGTTGTACCAGACACTGGGTAAGGAGGCTGTCACAGAACAGTAGTATCCACCTTTCTGCAGCATGGGGTGCCTGTAAAATTCCCCCAGGGCACCTGCCGCTCTCTGTGACACAGGTTCCCCCAAAGCAATGGGATGTGACCCCTTGCCAGACTCTGCTCCTCACCCTCCTGCATGTGCTCTGCCTCTGCTGATGGGGCTGGGGTCTGGGAGCTGCAACTGCTGCTTCCTGCCCTGGAGATCAGGATGGTGAGGCGTGGTTTTATTCTTCTTTTCCTGTGTCATTGCAGCGGATTTGAACAACATCAAGTTCTCGGCATATCGGACGGCCATGAAGCTACGGCGGGTGCAAAAAGCCCTTCGATGTGAGTGTGGGAAGGGCTTCCCTCCTGCTGCGTCTCCCTCGGTGAAGGCATTAAACTATCACAAGCTTTTATCAGCACATCAAAGGCAGGAGGCAGGTAGCTGAGGAGAGAAACCAGGAAGATCAGCCTGGAAAGCTGTGCAAATCCACCAGTTTGTGTCAGTGCCTATTTTTATAGGATTGGGGTGGAAATGCCCCAAGGGCAGCTATTAGCTAAAGGGATATGAGAACAAAGTGGTCCAGCTCAGAGTTTCAAAGCTGTGGGGTCAGGTAGGTGCTCACCAAGAAGCCCCAAAGGAGCATGGAGAAGCCATGGATGTAACTGAGACCCAAAACCAGCCTCACCGGCAGGGACAGAGGGGGCTTCACTGCTTGAAGAGGGGAGCCAGTAAACCTGACTTCTGCACTGTTGTTGTGAACTCTGGGGCTAATAGCCAGGTGAATATGATATGATAGGAGTTCAAGACTTCTCCAAGTGGTAGTTGCTCCTTGGAAACTGCTAAGGAGTTTCCGGGGGAATTGGCAAGCAGGCAGGTGGGAATCTGATAGATGCAGCATTCTTGGCTGCTCAGAGCTTTAGGCAAGGCCTCTCACCTAAGGCTCTGTCAAAATTAAGCAGGAGCAGGCTGAGGGAAATCCCCCTCCTGAATGAATTTTTCCTGATGGGGAGGAGGTACAGCCAGGCAGCAGTGGGGTCCCAGGCAGACCTGTGCTCCTTGGCATCTTGTGAAAGGCCTGGAAGAAGGCAGTGAAGGTGAGAGGAGGTTGAGGGAGTTTAACCCTGGCTGTGGAGTATTTTCATGGCACTGTGGTGACCAGGCTGTCCCGTCCCCAGGGACATTCAGGGATGATGGAGTGCAACTGGAAGAAGGCAGCAGTTGGCTTTTGCCCCCCTATAAAGGTGTCCCTGCAGCAGCAGCCACAGAAACACAAGGTGTGGAGAGGAAAAGGGCAAAGAGCAAAGCAGAGCCCTTCCCTGTGCTGCTTGTACACCTTTGGCTGTGCATCCCTTGCATCTCACATGCTGTGCTGTCACCTTCTTCCCAGCCTAGAAACAACTTGAATATGTGCTTTTTATTCAAGACATACTTGAGAGAAGGGCAAGGAGGTTGCCAAGGCAGCTTTCCCATGATGAGAAGTCTGGTGGAGAGGCCATGTAGGAAAAGGCAGTGAGGGATAGAAGGGAGCCATATGCAGTCGTGGGCAGTGTGGACACGAGGGTGGGCAGGAGCGATACTCACTGGCACGGCAATGGGGCTTCCCAGTGTAAGTGTAGCAGCTTTGGCAGAAGGGAGGGTTTTTCCACAGAGTGAAGTTACAGTGTGGAAAAGGCCCACAGTCCCCTTGGCACGGAGAACATAAAGATCTCAAAGATGGAAAGACTTTCAGGGAAGAAATATTGCTGGTTGGTGAACACAGTAGCACGTACAACCTGCAGCCATAGAAATCTGAAAGCAGGGCAGCCAGGGAGGCTCACACTGCTCTAGCCCTATTTTGGGTTTGTGCCTTAACTCCTGCAGCCTGTCAGAGCTGGAGACAGGGCTGATCCATCTCTGGGCAGCTGCTTGTAGGGTCTGTGTGGCTCTGTGCCCCTAGATGAGCCCCACAGGGACCTGGTGTGTGCAGAGAGGCCAGATCTGAGTGCCTGTGGCTCTGCACAGAGCCTTCCATGGATAGCGTTCTCATGGTCATGGCTGGACACAGCAATGAGGAAGGAAGGTCACAGAGAATGGTGGCTCAAGGTGGGGATGTTATACTTTGAGAGAGGTTTATAGGTGGGAGAGAAGTTCTAGGAGCTGCACCCATCCTGCCAGCATCTTTCCCAACACAGTGGGACTGACGCTGCCCCTGCATCTCTTTCCTCTTGGTTCTCACCTCTACCATTTCCCCTCTTTCCCTCTGATCCCTCTGCCTGTGCTTTCTGTGCAGTGGACATGGTGACCCTGGCCACGGCTTTGGAAATCTTCAATGAGCACGACCTGCAGCCCAGTGACCGGGCGATGGATGTGGTGGAGGTCATCCACTGCCTGACTGCCCTCTACGAGAGGCTGGAGGAGGAGCGGGGCATCCTGGTTAACGTGCCCCTGTGTGTGGACATGAGCCTCAACTGGCTGCTGAACGTCTTTGACAGGTGCCATTCCCTCAGGGTTCCCCTGAGCTGTGGGGCTGCCATGCTTGGGAGGAAACCTCTGGGCTGCTCTTCCAGCTGGCAGTGCTGCAGAAGGGTTCTGGCTGCTGGGGAGGGGGGCTGCCTGGTGTGTGCTTGCCTTGCTGACCTCCCTGCCAGAAAACCCCACTCTGGAACATTTGCCAACCTGTGCAATATCTCACCTTGCAGCGGCCGCAGTGGGAAGATGAGGGCTCTCTCCTTCAAGACGGGCATTGCATGTCTGTGCGGGACAGAGGTCAAGGAGAAGTTTCAGTGTGAGTCCCTTGTCTCCCTCCCCCAGAACCTGGTGTGGAGTAACCTGGGGAAAATAGGAGTGCTTTCTTTTCCTGGCTTAGACCTTCTTTGCCCAGGAAGAGCAAAGAAACAGCTTTCCTGCAGTGACTAAGCTGCTTGCATCACCATCTCTCCCTCTTTCCCTAGGCCTACGCCACCTAAATTAGGAGGCGTTGACTGCAGTGATCTTGCTTGCATGACACTGTAAGGAACAGTGCAGAGAAGGCACACAGGAAACAGTTATCCAATGCTTCCCAGAAGGAAAAAACCTGGGGGTGCATGGCTGGAGGGAAGTAGGTTTCAGGCAAATTAAAGGAAGTTGCTTTCCTCACTGAATTTTAACCATGGTACTCTGCCATGGAATATTGTGGAGGGGTTAGCATAGGGAGTACCAAGGGATTAGATAAAGGGCTGATTCGTAGAGGACAGGCTAGCTGTGGCTGTTAGAGAAGTATGTGTGTAAAGATGTATGTAACCTCTGTCCTAAGAAGACACTGAACTCCTGGTTATTGGGAGCTGGAAGGTTGCTGGTAAAAGTTATTAAATCATAGCTTAGTTTTTCCTCTTATTTGAGCTCCCTGCTAGAGACATTCAGAGGGGCCCCCAGTGTGACCCACACACTGCTCCCCATGCCTGCCTCCTGTTGGGGTGCTGGGCTGTCAGCTGTGTGTCTGTCCTGGGCGTCAGCTGTGTGTCTGTCCTGCCCGCAGATCTCTTCAGCCAAGTGGCGAACGCCGGGGGCCTGTGTGACCAGCGGCACCTCGGCGTCCTGCTCCACGAGGCCATCCAGGTCCCGCGCCAGCTGGGGGAGGTGGCGGCGTTCGGGGGCAGCAACGTGGAGCCCAGCATCCGCAGCTGCTTCCGTTTCGTGAGTGCGGTGACACGGCACACGCCACCCCCGCTGCAGCAGCCGTGCTGGGGACAGGCTCCTGGACATCCGAGGGACCTGCACCCCACCACGGAGGGGTCCCAGCTCTGAGCACCCCCTTCCTCTCCCCTCCCCAGAGCAACGGGAAGCCTGCCATTGAGGCGTCCCAGTTCCTGGAGTGGGCCAACCTGGAGCCGCAGTCCATGGTGTGGCTGGCGGTGCTGCACCGGGTGACCATGGCTGAGCAGGTGAAGCACCAGACCAAGTGCTCTGTCTGCCGGCAGTGCCCCATCAAGGGATTCAGGTAAGGGGTTGTGATGTGGGACCCTGGCCCCCAAGGGGAGTGCATGGTGTCCTGCAGGAGAGAGCTGAGTTTGCTCTGTGCTCTGAGGGAGCCTAGAGCTCTGCAGCCAGCAATATTTCAGGCAGGGCAGACCAGGGAAAGGAGCAGGATGCTTTTCTGGGGACTTCAGTCATCAGCACTGTGGGTTCACTGGGTTGTTAGAGAAACAGAGGCCACCTCTGTCCCCTTCCACTGACCTCTTCTTGGGCTTTAAATACTTGTTTTTGCTGACCTCCACTGCTTCCCTCTTGACCTCTCCAGGTATCGGAGCCTGAAGCAGTTCAATGTGGATATCTGTCAGACCTGCTTCCTCACCGGGAGAGCCAGCAAGGGCAACAAGCTGCACTACCCCATCATGGAGTACTACACCCCGGTATGGAGCAGGGCTGGGCTGGGCTGGGAGGGTCCTGGCACACAGCAGGTCCCCATCGATGGTTGCTGCCCCAGAAGTGGCTCCTGTGTTTAGTTTTGTATCCCTCTGCATGCTGGAGGCTGCCTGTGTCCCTGCTCTTCTGGGGCTCATGGTGAGCAGGATGCATGGGCCCCACCACTGCCCAGCTTGGCCTGTGCCAGGTCCCATGACAGGGGTTAGAGCTGCTGTGTGCCCTCCTTGCTTTCTCAGCTTTATCTGTATCTTCTTCTGTGGAGCTCTTGCCTAGCCTGGGGGGACTTCTTTCCTGTGGGAGCTGAGCTGTGATCCCCCAGTTTCATTAAGCAGCACCTCTGTAATATCTGTGTTTCTGCAGACCACATCCAGTGAGAACATGAGGGACTTTGCCACAACACTGAAGAACAAGTTTCGGTCCAAGCAGTACTTCAGCAAGCACCCACAGAGAGGTTACCTGCCCGTGCAGTCTGTTCTTGAGGCTGACTTCTCTGAGACGTGAGTTGGCTGTGCTCCGGATTATGTTTCTTGATCCAGCCTGAGATGTGGGCTCTGTGGATGGAAGCAGCATCTCAGCTGTGTGACAGGGCTCCCATGGGAGGGCTTGGAGGAGGGGGCATTTGTTCTGGGGGTGATATGGCACCTAGTTCTTGCAGGACCAGAGATTTCAGTCTCCCTCTCCAGCCTGCCCCCGGCTCTTCTCAGCCTGGTGAGGTCAGGGCAGCCTCTCCCCAACCTTGCTGACCAGTGTGCATCTCTTGCAGCCCGGCCTCCTCCCCGATGTTACCGCACGCCGACACACACTCCCGGATTGAGCACTTTGCCAGCAGGTACCACCCCTGGGCACTGCTGCCACACCCGGGTGTGAAGCGTGACTTCAGTGGGTGTGGAGAGGTTTTGGGGCAGATGTGTAGTGAGCTCCTGCTGCAAACAGACCTCTCCACCCTTCCCAGTACACTGCAGAGCCAGGCAAACCTGCCTGGAATGTGGCTGGTGCCATGTAAATTGGCAGCAAAGACCATGCATTTGACAGCAAATGTTTTAGAGATGCAACGGCCTCCACGTACTGTCCTGCTCTTCCCAGTATGAGCTGCTGGTTGGATTCCCACCAGGCCGACCCCTCGGTGTCTTGCTCTGTCTGTGTGCTCACCAGTGGTGTTTGCAAGCTTCCCTTGTGGTTTGTAGTGCCCCTGTCCCTGCCATGGGGCCAGGCAGAGTGGGGACTGAGGGGTACAGGGATCCTGTACTTGTAGCTCAGGCCCTGGGCTGGAGCTGGAATGCTTTCACCCCTTTCCTTTGCTTGTGAGAGAGGAGGCTGAGCCAGCTGCATGGCAGTAGCCCTTTATTCCAAAGACTGTCACCCAGAGCAGCAGTGTATTTTCTGAAAAGGCAAATCTCTCTGGAGCCTGTGCAGAGGGGCAGAATGGTGCAGGCCAGCAGGGAGACCCTGCCAGAGAGGGGTCTTACAGGGGCTGCCGTAAGTAGGGTGCATTGAGCAGACATTCAGGGTGTCTCTGACCACATCTCAACATTTTCCTCTTTCCTCCAGGCTTGCAGAGATGGAAAGCCAGAACTGTTCCTTCTTCAGTGACAGCCTGTCCCCTGATGACAGCCTGTGAGTTCTGCTTCCTTTCCCTTCTCCTCACCTCCTCTGTCAGGGCTCCTGTTGCTACATCCATAGCTAGGGTACAGAGGTGCTTTTCTTCCCAGTCCCACTGAATAAGAGGCTCTTGGGCACCCCCAGCTACCCAGGGATGCTGAGCCTCTTCTGAGCTCTGGGTCTGGAGCAGCCAGAATGAGCTGCTATGAAACCACCTCCCTCCAGGCTGTCCTTCCCCAAGGACACACAAATTCTGTGAGAATTTCCTAATTCAGGTGTTTCTCCACCTGCAACAGGGATGAGGACCAGTACCTGCTGCGCCATTCCAGCCCCATCACTGACAGAGAGCCTGGGGGCAGCCAGCAGGTTCCAGGAAGCATCAACATGGATGACAAGGGAGAACTGGAGCGAATCCTGGCCCACTTAGAGGATGAAAATAGGTAGAGGCATGGGCAACTCTGAAAGTGGGGTGTATAGCCTAAGTGAGTGAAGAGGCTGGAGAAGTCTGGTAGAACTGAGAGGAGCCAGGGGGTAGCTGCTGGGTCTGGAGGTGGGGATTGCAGGTGCTGGGAGGGCTGGTTTGGAGGGTGCCTAAGCTGAGCACTAAAACTTGATGAGGGCATGCTCTCCAAGGAAGGGAGATGACTCTGTTCCCCAAAATGTTTCTTCCCACCTCCCCAGAAACTGTTCCCCTTCTGAACCCCAAACTGGTTGAAGTGAGCTGGGGGCACTCTGTCTTTCTTGTCCCTCAGCTCCTTGTGAACAATGGTAGTGCTGCTCTGCATCACACAGCGTGAGGCTCTAGGCAGGGACGATCAGCTCAGGAGGAGGTGATGCTTTCCTTGCTGTGTTTCAGCCTCTTGGGAAGTGATTGCATATCTGTGAACCCCTTGAGAGGGGTAGAGCCACAGACAGGCCACTCTGCAGGGGAGCATCCTGGCCCTCAAGCTTCCCAACTTTGTCTGAGTCGTGGGCCATCCCCAGTGTGCAGCTGCTGGGTGTTTCCAGCAGTCTCTAGGAAGGAGTGGGGTGATGCTGACCTGGGCTGTCCTGCAGAATCCTCCAGGGAGAGCTGAGACGTTTGAAATGGCAGCATGATGAGGCGGTGGAGTCTCCAACCTTGGCTACAGCCTCTCCTGAATCAGTGCAAGACCCCCGTAACGACGAGCTCCTGGCAGAAGCGCGAATCCTCCGGCAGCACAAGAGCCGCCTGGAGACACGGATGCAGATCCTGGAGGACCACAACAAGCAGCTGGAGTCCCAGCTGCACAGGCTGAGGGAGCTGCTGCTGCAGGTATGCTCAGAGTGAGGATCTGGGACCTTGGGGCGTGCTTTGCCACAGCAGAGCTGTGACAATGGCACAAAAGGGATGGCCAGAAGCGGGGAAGACAAGGACAGAGGATCATGACAATCCCCCTTCTTGCTCCAGCCTCCAGCAGAATCAGATGGCAACGGTTCAGCAGCCTCTTCCTTGGCTTCATCTCCACATCAGTCAGAAGGCAGCCAGGCAAAGCAGAAAGAGCACAACACCCCTGACACTGAAGCTGCAGGTGAGGTTTGGGGTTGGGCTGAGTTCCTGGCCCTGCTCCCCTGGTTCCACGCTGCAGGAAGCTGCCTGCACCCTGCCATCCTGCAGAGATGCTGGCAGAGAGGTGAAAGTCCAGAGAGCCTGGTCACACCTGCCTGCCCTCCTTCCCACTGCAGATGAGGTGGAAGCCAAAACCCAGGAAGTCAGCATGTGTCTGGAAGACATCATGGAGAAGCTGCGTAGCGCCTTCCCCAACTCTCGAGGTACTTGAGTGAAATCCTCCTCTCTCGCTTCTCACTGCTCCCTCAGATGAGGTTTTCCCCACAGAGCCCTGCCCAATCCCAGCTTCCCTGCGACAGCCGATGACCCGCAGTGCTTCAGCCAAGAGCTTTGCTGCTGCAGTGCTGCTGGGATGGGTGCGTGGCCTGGGAACAGAGAGGAGGAGGTGGAGGTTTCACACCTGCAAGGAGGGGCGACCAGAGCTGCCAAGAGCACGGACCAAATAGCTCCCCATGACGAGCTGCAGGGCAGCCTCCTGCCCTGCTCCAGAGCCTGCACCCTGTGGGGCTCCCACCGTGAGGATGGACAGACCTGCCAGCACCACCTGCAGCGACTGCTTTGAGCCACCTCCTCGCTTCATCCCTGTGCAGGCCCCTCTGCAGGGAGAGGTCGAGGCCCCAGTTACCTGGCGAGATGGAAACAATGGTGCAAGCTCTCCTGGTTGCTCATGGACAACTCTTCCCAGCAGGGATGGAGACTGGGGGATGTGTGTGTGGACAGCAGTCCACTCACCCAGTGGGTGTTGGTGTTGGTCATTCTGCTCCGGTCCAGACCAGCATGTGGTCTCTTGCCCGCTCTGCGTGTGCCAGGGGGAGATTTTGTTTGGTGTCAGCACTGACATGAGGTGGTGGTCTGCCCATGCAGACCCTTGCCCGCTTTCTGCCATCCGTGAGCAGGATCCTACTGGCTCTGCAGCAGTTCCCTTCTAACCAGGGGGCTCTCGGTCCTATTTTCCTGATCTGTCTATTTCTCTTTCAGGTATGACCTCCCTTATCTAACACCTCCTGTGAGCCAGAGGCTTTTCCTAACCAGCTACCTGGCTGCTTTCCTCCCCTTCTCTCCCTGCCACGCTCCCTGTGCTGCAGCAGACCTCGCACAGACTCCTTCCGAGCTGGTTGTGCAGGATGCTTGCAGCTCCAGAAGATCTCAGGGGAACATAGATCATGCAGGAGTGGGACTGTGGGCTCCCCAGGAGGCTGGTTTGGCCACTCAGCCACGGTGTCCAAGCCTGGGTGGGATGGTCCAGAAGAAAGAACTGAAGCCATGAAAACTGCCCATCTCCCCTGGCACTTATGGGCTGCTGCCTTTGAGTGCAGCCCTCAGGGGAGGCAAAGCTCAGCATCCCACTCTTCATTTGTGCCCAGGAGCCTCCAGGTTTATGGGCACCAAAACACTCCTGGAGCCACACCATTTTAAAAATAACTCTTTATAACAGCATCCAGCTGCCAGCCTTATGGTTTGAACTCTGCCACCCAAGGCTCTGCAGTCAGCCAGGCACATACCACCAGGAGAGAGTCTGTGAGGTTTATGGAGTAGGGATTGAGTCCATGTTAGAGCTTCAGCCCAGCTAGTAGCCTTATATTGAGAGGGTCTTTATAACAGAGCCTTATTGTTTAATTTGCATATATTTCTATATATTATATATATATACTGTACTTAAATACTCTCATGGACTCACTCTATTAAACTCTAATACCGTAAGTGTAGCTGCCCTTCACTTTCAGACCAGCCCATCTCCCTCTCCCACGGGAACCAGCACCTTCCCTGTTGCTGGGTTTTCCTTGCAGCAGGGCTGGACCCACAGCAGGTATTCCATCCCACCTGGTTTCCCGGGGATCTGTGCCCTTGCCGTGACACAGACCCAGCTCCATCCTTGGGAAGCCTCAGCTCCTGCAGGAAGGGTCTTCTCCAGCCATACTCCAGCCCTGGGACCACGTTGGTCTGATGCAAGTGTGTGGCAGTGCGGGTGGGCAGCAGGACAGGCAGGGCAGCTCCTTGCTACCCCCAGGGAGCAGCTGCCCTGCTGCTGTCCCTGACTTTGGGTTGAGCTGGGGACTGGAGGCCCTTGTTGCAAGCGGGTGAATTCTGTGAGCTGGCAGGGCAGCTCGGGGGTGGTGGTGGCTCCTGGTCCCTCGGGCTGGCTGTCTTGTGCTGTGTTATGTCGAGAAAGAGGCAGAGTCAGGTGCTGCAGGGTAACCCAGAGCAGGGGCTGAGATGGCCCTGGTGCTCCGGGGCCACGGGCTGTGGAGAGATGAGACGCTGGAGCCCTCGGGGCAGGGCAGGGCTGCACACTGTGGTGAAACATCCGACCTGAATAGGGCTCAGAGGGACAGAGCCAGGGCTGTTATTGCTGGCTGGGGATGCAGTGCTGAGCTGTTGGGAAGGTCGGGAACAGGGCAGAGTGTCAGGCCCAGGGCTGTGTGCTTGGCTTTGGGGTGTTGGCAGGGATGAGGAGCCGTGCCCACACCAAGGTGTGAGCCTTACAGCCAGGGGTATTCAGCATGCCGTGCTGCAGTGTCTGCTGGCAGCAGCGTGGGTTGCTGTCCTAGCTGTCCCCTCTCTGGGCCGGGTGAGCAGCAGGAGGGCACTGGTGGTGGTGTTAGGGTGGCTTTGGGCATGCTGTGTCACGCTGTGGGTGAGAGGAACCACAGACCAGCCTGTGAGACCTGGCTGGACCCCTCTGTTATCCCAGGGGCAGGATGGGGGCGGTGTGGGGAGCAGCAGAGCGAGGTGTGGCCTGAGGTCAGAAGTATCCAGCCTGGGGGGTGCTGGAGGAAGAAAAAGGGCAGGATGAGGACAGAGCTGTTGGCCCCAGTGCCAGGTGTGGGAAGCAAAGGTGGCCAGGTTGAGTGCTTGGGCTGTGTTTGGGAGCCAGGTTGTGTCAGGGAGGGAAGCAGGCTGGCTAATGCTCTGGTAACCATGTACTGTGATGCTGCTGTCCTCACTGCTTTGTGCCATCTCTGCTCTGGAAAGAGAATAAATTTGTATTTATACTGAGACCTGGATCAGTGCTCTGGCCTCTTCTATCCATGCATCTTGGCTGAGTCAGCTCCTGTTGCTGTGCCATCCTGGCACTGCTCCTGCAGGGCTGCTGGGACACAGCTTCCTCTGTGTCACCCTGGCTGTCCACACCATCTGAGGTAGAACAAAAGCTGTGGGCAGAGCCCCACGTTCCCCAGATGCAGGTGTGTCTCCCAACCACCATCTTTACCCTTTTCCAAAAAGGTCTGTTCGGGGCCATGTGGCAGCCTGAGGGGTGGGACAGGAGCTCTGTGCTGATAGTCCCTCTTTCTCTCCCAGGTACTTTTCCTGCAGGAAATCCTTCAGCCCCAGGAAGGATGTAGGCAGCAGGGGGATGCTGGGCAGGCAAGGCAGTCTTGTCCCTCCAGGCTTTCTCTCTGGAGCTCCATTAAGTCTTCAGTGCCCAGAGGTGTCCCTGTGCCTCCGTGCCAAGTGCTGCCCATATTCACTTGTGCCTCTGTGGCACAATGAGGGATTCAGCTGAGGAATAGTTCAGGGTAAGGCTGGGGGGCTCTCGAACCCTCCCTACTGCACAGACTTGTCTGATGGTGAAGCCTGCCCAGGACTGACACTTTTTGGAGTGGAAGGGCTGGCAGTGCTGGGCAAAGGCCTGACACGGTGCCACTGCAGGGAAGTCTGGGGACACTCTCACACAGGATTGATTCAGGAGCTTAAACAGGGGTCAAATGCAGCCTCCTTAACCACCCCTCTGAGGAGTAGCACAAACTGCCCCATCCCTGTGCCACGGGCTCCAGGGCAAGGCAGGAGGTGTGGAATGTGATCAGGGAAGCCGGTCACGTTCAGGAACAAATCCAGCACAGGGTGCCAAGGAAGAGCTTTTATTTCTCAGCCAGCAAAGCCCGGTGGCGCCCGGCTGAAAGGCGCTGGAGACGGTGAGTCGGGGCAGGGGTGTGGTGGGAGCTGCTGCACAGCGGGGCTGGAGGGCCAAGCACTGTTCCCGTGTCACTGCCGGGCCAGTCCCCAGCCCCGGGGCTCCCTGTCAGGGTACAGGAGCCCCGCTGCCTGTGCTGTGCCTCCTTGTCAGTAGTCTGCCAGCCTTTCCCCCAAGCAGGGGTCACTGGTCCTGCTCAGGGCTGGTCATGGCCCTGCTCTTCACTGCACTGTCCCAGGGGTGCAGGACCCCCTTCTCCGGCTGCTATGGGGCAGTGGGGTATTTCTGCCCTTCCACCCAACTCCTCACCGTCCCCAGGGGTGAAGCTGTCTGGGGAGATGTTGCTTTCCTCAGCATTTTCTTGTACACTGCCTGCTTGCTGCTCTTCCAGAGCCTCTCCAGATGTTTTGTCCTCCAGCTCTGGGGGCTCATCAGCTGGTCCCAGCCCCTCAGTGGGAGCTCCCAGCTCTGGGGCTCTGTTTGCCTGAGCCGGGGTCACACTCCCTCTGCCAGCTCCCTCTGCTTCACTGGCTTCTTGCTCCAACTCCTGCAGAAGCTCTGCTGCCTCAGTCTCCCCTGTTGCCCCACATTGCCCTGCATCCAGTTTTTCCAACTCTGCTAGTAGATTCTCTTCCTCTTCGTCATTCTCCACTTTCCCCTTTGCTGCTATCTCCTCCTCCCTCTCCTCTTTTTCTTCCTTTTCTTCTTCCTTCTCCACCTCCTCATCCTCTTCCAATTTCTCATCTTCCTCCTCTGCCCCCCTCTCTACATTCTGCTCTTCCTTTTCCTCTTTTTCTTCCTTTTCTTCCTCTTTCTCCACTTCTTCCTCCTCCTCCAATACTTCATTGTCCTCCTCTGCCTCCCTTTCTACTGTCTCCTCCTCCCTCTCCTCTTTTTCATCCCTTTCTTCCTCCTCCTCCCACTCCTCTTCTTCCCCCTCCTCTTCTTCTTCTTCCTGCTCTTCCTCTTTCTCATCTTCCTCCTCTCTTCCCAGGCTCTCTGGCTTTGCCCCACAGGTACCCAGGTTTACTTTTTCCCCTAGTTCCGTCTGATCCCTCCCTTCCACCTCTGCTCCTGCAGGCTGTCCCTGGGCTGCTTCTCCTGGTGCTGCCTCTTCACCCCCAGCCCTGGGAGTCCCCTGTTCTGCTTGGGCAGCCCCTGGTTGTTCTGTCACTTCAGTCTCAGCACCCTGCTCCCCCTGTCCAGGGGTCTCCTGGATCCCAACCTCACCCTGAGGTGCCCCGTCGTCCACCTCCCCACTCTCCCGCCCCTCCCGGGCCTGCAGGCCCTGGGGTGACTGGAAGAGCCCCTGGTAGCGCTTCCGATCCTCCACGTGCTTCTTCCTCATCCTCTCCCCCAGCTGCTTCAGCTCCTTCTTCACCGCGGCCGCCATGGAGGGGTCGAGGTGAGCCACACGCTGGAAGTCCTCCCGCGCCTCCCGCTCGTTCCACACGGCAGCGTGGGCCTTCGCCCGCTTGAAATAGGCCTTGGCATTGTCTGCCAGGAGAGGAGAGCCCCCGGTGGGGGTCCTGCAGCTCAGGGCCACCAGCCACAAGCGCTGGAGGCCCTGGGAACCAGGGGACATGAAGCATATGGGACAGTGGGGTGTGGACACCTGTAGGGAGGGCAGGGAGACCTGGGCTATGCATGTACCACTGTGGGCAGCAGGGCACAGGGAGTGCAGGGATCATCAAGGAAAGGGAAAGCATGGTGTGGTGGGCAGGGTAACCTAGATGTGCCATGCTGGGCAGGGAAACTAGAGGCGTGGGGATCCAGATAACACAGATATTATCACAGGCAGAGGGCCATGGGATGAGCATTGCCAAGGATGGGGGATTCAGAGGACAGAGTGCCTGGGAGCTGTGGGCACAGCAGGGGGTGGGATGCAGGGCACAGGTACCATTGTGCTTCTGGAGAAGCTCCGTGGTGTGCTCCAGCACCTCGTAGTACTCGCCGAGCTCCAGCTGGCACTGGCAGTAGTTGAGCACCAGCGGCGTGACCAGGCTCTCCAGCTTCAGCCAGCCATCCTCCCAGGGCTTCTCCTGCCCCGGGAGCAACATGGGGTGGTTCATGGCTGTGCCACCCCCTCCCAGGCACCCAAGGCCCACAGGGAAGCACTTTGAGGTGTGACCCAGGCAGGACTGGGGAGGTGGCTGGTCCTGCTCACCTTGGCCTGGAGGTTCCTGAGGCAGATCACAGCCTCCTGGTACTTGGCCGCCGCCTGCGCGAACTCCCTGCGCAGGACGAGGCGGTTGCCCTCACTGTGCAGCACAGGCACTGCTGCCAGCTTCTCCTCCTTGTTCATGGCCCAGGTGTCACGTTTGTATGCTGAGGGGTCCTCCACCTGCACGGGCAGTAGGAGCTGAGCGGCCTGTCCGAGCTGTTCCCTCTCTGGCAGCCCTCCCTCCCATCCCCCTTACCCGGAACAACTCCATGATGAAGATGAGAGGCTGTGGCGTCCGCTGCAGCTCGTCCAGGTCATCGTAGCCTGTGCTGTGGTAGTCAAACATGTTGCCCATCCCACAGCGGTGCTTCTGGCCTTCCAGGGGGTCCCGTCCCTCCGCGATTCTCCGCATGCCCCTGGAGACCAGGGCGTACATGCCTGTGTGCTGCAAGGAGGGGGAGCACCCCACTCAGCCCTGAGGGGGCCGTCTGCACGCCCTGCTCCGGGGCAGCCCCTCTGGTGCTGAGGCTAAGTAACACCTGTGCCCCCTGTGCTTGCACCAGACAAGGCTGGAGCATCTCTGGGGTGCATGGTCCTGTGCCCTGGCTCTGCAGGAAGGAGGGAAGTGGGCATCTGTGGGCCCCTCACTCACGATCGTGTCGCACCAGAACTCTGCCACCTCCCCAATTCTCATGGAGCTGAGCAGCGTCTCCCAGATCTCCAGCTTGAACATCTTGCCCACGATGATCTCCATGGGCATGCCAGCTTCCCGGCTGTCATCGATCACCGTCCGCTCAAAGTCATCCTTCAGCGTCTGGAAGTGGAAGGTGATCTGCCCCAGAGAGAGCCCAATGGTGAGTCCCTTCAGCAGCCCTGATGACCTCTGCTGTGGGGTCAAGCCTGCTCCCAGCACTCTGCTGGTCTGACTGGCAGCTCTCCCTTCACAGCAGGAGATTGTGCCTCTTGCCCAGTTAAGACAACAAGCAGATGGTGGAATGTCTTAACGTCCATCCGTGCTGTATCTTGCTGCTCCCTATGGATCCCCCTCTATAATCCAGTACAGAGGATGCTCTCACAGTACGCACCAGGACCTGGTGGAACGCACAGTGATCTGCTCACGCTCAGAGGCTGAGGAATCTACCGGGAACACCTTGGAACACCTCACTCCTGCTTGATACACAGCAGGAAAGGCAGATTTCAGCAACCCTCTGGGGCTGCTGAGCTCTAACAGGATGGAGGGAGGAGGTGCCACAGGCCCAGTGCAAGGTGATGCTGTGGGCCCTGTCACTGTGTGAGCAACGTGGCTGCCTGTGCCCAAATCACCCCTCCTGCACCCCTGAAGGATCTCACCCTAGCCCAGACCTGGAGCAGGGCTTGTGAACTGCAACGGGCAGGGATGGCAGTGTCGGACCCACTCCCTCTCCCAGGGCTCTGGGGGAACAACGACCAAGACAATTTACCTTGCTCCCGTCCTGCAACTTTGGCAGCTCCCCTTGGCCTCCGTGCAGGATCTTCTTTTTGACCCCTTCCACATTCAGCAGGTAGGTTTCCTCCATGGCTGCTCACAGCTCACAGGCACAAGTACTCCAACACGCTCTGCCCCTTCTTGAGCTCGTCTTCCTCAGGTGTTTCTCTTTTTCTTGACTATCTGGACACACACATCATCTCCCAGGGTTCCTGCTGACCTTTTCCTTTCTGTGCTGGAGCCTTCTCCCCTGGCCCTTGGGTTGTGAGAGGGGTGTCCCCCCTAGGACACACTTGCTGAAGCCCCCAGTGCCCTCCGTTGCATTCTGTAACCACCCTTCTAATCCTCTTCCCATCCTGTCAGGTTAATCTGGGATTTGCCTGCCTAGTCTGTGAGGAATTAAAGAAACTCCCTGATCAGGAGGGCCTCGTTCCTCCCACCGAATGACAGCACGTAGTCACTTTTGACCCAGCTCCACACAGAGCACTTTGGGGAAGGAGCCCAGCAGTGCCCCAGCGGTGTCCAGGCATGGCTCCCTGCAGGGGCTGTGTGGTTGGGAGACCACAATGGAACAGACCAGGGCTGGAAAGGAAACTTTATTGAGTTTGGTTTGCAGACACAAGCATTCCTTCAACACAAGAACAAGCTCCTACCAGGCCACAGCCCCTCAAGCCCAAGACTCAGTAAGATGTAGAAACCAGCACGCTGCAGTCCCAGGGAGATCAGTGCTGACTATTTACAGTAAATCTGGTATTTTGGCTGCTCTCACAGGCACAGTCCCATTCTTTAGCTCTGCCAGCCAAACCCAGCACAATGGATGTGAGATCCGCTCTGGACATGGACCCTCCACCAGTGTCCAGCAGCACATCTGGCAGCAGAAGTGTGTGACTAAAGCAAAGACTTCACCGTGGCAGGTGACCACCAATTCCAGCTCTGCTCACAAAGACCCAGGCCAACTCCTCACTTCTCCATGAGGGACTCCAGCTGCTCCTGCAGGGATGCCATCTGGGAAGAGGGAGTGAGACATTACAGTAAGGCATGGCCGGGACTCTGGGCAGCCACTGCCCCAGCACTTTTGTGTTCCTGCAGATCTTCTACCCACCCCAGGGGCTGCTCTGCCTGTGCACTGCCTGGAGCTGTGCCTGGGCTCCTCTGGGACAGAACTGGCACTGCCCACAGGGACTTGGGAGCGAGAACTTCCTGCCTTGGCACCTGGCTGAAACAGAGCTGCCCAGGCAGGAAATCTGCCAGGTCCCTACAGCCACTGCCTTCCCTGTACATGGGTGCTAAGGGGTTTGTGTGTCACCTTTTACCCAGCAATCGTGGCAGCTCTGGACTGCTGACTGGACATGTTTTGGCTCACTGCTCCTCCAGAAAGAAGGCTGCAATCAACCACATTCCCTGTATCTCCTTCTGCCTTAGGAATCTCCATGCAATTACAGGTGAGTGCAACCACACCTGATCTGTAACACTGGAGTTCACAGCAGGGGGGGTGATACAAGATTGGGGAAACTCTGTCAGAGGCCAAGCCTAGAACCATGTTGTGCCCCAGTAGCTCCCAGTCCACTGTGGGAGCTTCCTCACCTGCTGCTTCTCTCGCTCTTCCTGCTGCTTGAACTCATCCAGCACAGCCTGGAGACGGGTCTGCGGAGACAGAAACGCCAGATCACAGTTACCAGGGTGTTCTCATTTGGATGGGTGCTGTCACAATGTGTCAAATGGTGCAGCAAGCCCCAGGCTGCACTGACAACCACCCCCTTAACTCCTCCAGTTTCATAAATTGCTTTGTCTTCGTGGGGAAATGCTGGAGCGTGTATGGCCATACCACAGTCATGTTTAACACAGAAGGAAAAGGCCCCTGGCTTTTCCAGGGCAGCAGCTCAATCAGGCCACTGGATCTAAAGGTGAGCCAGTGCTGAGTAGAACAGTTGAAGAGACCCCAGGAGAGCTCTCACCTTGAGAGCAAGGTTCTCCACTTTCATGATGAGATCTTCCTGGCGCTTTCTCCTGTCTTGAGTCTCCTGGAGTTTACTTTTCAGGTTGTCAATCTGTTTCTGGATCCCCATGGCTGAAAGGGAGAGCGAACTCAGTCCCAGAGAAGCAGCAGAGCTGGGAAGCACAGCCTGTCTGGCATCCCAACAATTCTGCCATGCTCTGCTGGCTACTCACCGATCTGGTTGGACCCCTCATTCTCCTGCTGCTGCCCATCAGACTCATTCAGCTTGTCCTGCAGTTGTCTCTCCAAGTCTTCCTCAGTGTCCATAATGTTCAGGTCTTCGTCGTCGTGATGATCCCTCTCATCTTCATCCTCACTGCTGCTGCTGATATCATTAAATATCTCCCGCAGTTCATCGTGTTCTAGGTGGGGTCACAAAGTTAAAACACAGCTGATGAGCTCCCAGCACCCTTCACCTGCCAGAAACCACATCACTTAGTAGCTAGAAATAAAACAGCAGCCTTCCCCACTGCACCTGAGGAGCCGTGGCCTTGCTTATGTCCCGACATCCCTGGGGAGGAGATGTCCAGGCTGGTGAGTGAACCATGGTTGTCCACTTCTTTTGTTTCATCTTCAGCAATGACTTCCCAGCCTGGCAGCAGGAACAGATGAGTCAAGGGAAAAAGAGGAACATGGAAGATGCAATGTGATGGAAGAGCGTTAAAAACTGCAGATCACTGCCCCTTCTACCAGTCTGGCCTTGCAACTATGGATACCCAGGATGAAACACCCCAGATCCCTTTTATGATGACTTCTCCTCCCCAGACTGCTTTTTTGATGACTCCTCCTCTACTATTTCAGTTCCTGCTCAGTACAGTCCACAAGAAAGGTCACCTTGAGGAAACAATAAGCTTTGAACAAGGCAAAGATGAAGCTCCAAAACTTCAGTGCCTCTTGTGTGCTCACCTCCCAGTCTCCCACACCCATGCAAAGCTCAGCTTCTCTGCAGAACCCCCAGTTCACACGCAGTGTTCTGTCCTACTCTCGAGATTCTTTTCCACTAAAAGGATACGGACACTGACAGCTTCTGCATCGGTGCTCAGGAGACGCTTCACCTCTTTTTCCACATCAGGAGACTCAATATACTGGGCCAGAGAGGGGAAGGAGAACAGAGGCAGTGGTTAATGCCTCGTGCATGCTGCTGGTGCTGGTCAACTCCATGCCTCCACCTCTGGACAGGGACTGTTTCAAGGCTTTCTTCTCTCATGCATTTGCTTATGCACCCCCCAAAACCAATCCATCTTCTTTGCACAGTGCTCCTTGGTGGGTTGTGTGCTCTCACTTTTCTGCTTACACTACTTACAAAATAAGACTTTCTGTGTGTGTGCAGAAAGTCCTTGAGGTGTTGACGGTCACCTCAACTCCTCTCCATCCCACTCAAAAGAAGGTTTCATTTTTCACTTTTAATTTAGTTGTGAATTTTACTGCAGTGATACCAAATCTCTTCTGTGGGCTACAAGGATGTATCAAGTAATTTGTTTCTCAAATGTCATGCAAAATCACACTCCATCCTGTTCTCAGAAACTGCAAAGGAGAGAAGAACAAGTCTTCCCAGCCTCAGGGTGCTGCATCTCCCCAGCACCTTGCCTGGCTTGTGCATATGCACAGAGGCAGTCTCTGAGCTCCATCTGTTGTCACTCCCCCGGCTGAAATGACAGTGGTACTATTTGGGGAAGGGAATGGGCCATGCATAAAGAGGAGATTTCAGCTGGGAAAGCAGGAATGAGTGAAGCCTCATTTGCATCTGAGTCCTCCTTCCTTTCTTCTCTATGAGCAGGAAGCCGTGCTGTGGTGAGGCAGCCACAGGAATGAGGTCCAGCAGTACTCTGCACAGAGGATTTTCCCCTCAGGAGCATCTTGGAAAACATGGAGGAAGCACCCAGTGAAGTGTTTAAATCTACAGCCCTCCCTTCACCCTCATTTCGGGCAAGGAAACACATGAACAAATGTTAAGAAAACGCATGGCTTCTGGACCAATAGACAATTACAGCTCTCATGTCTCTGCCTTCCTATCCCTTGGG
This sequence comes from Atrichornis clamosus, assembly GCA_013400975.1. NCBI lineage: Eukaryota > Metazoa > Chordata > Aves > Passeriformes > Menuridae > Atrichornis > Atrichornis clamosus. The sequence goes on from WBMZ01002845.1 coordinate 81,905, forward strand.
TATTGCATCTGCATCTGGGTGAGAAGCAACTCACCTTTTTCTTAGCTGTCTTCCGGAACCGCCTCTTCCGTACGTTTTTCAGGGGAAGAGTGACTGTGATAGAGGACACAGAGTTCACGTGTCAGGCAGAGGGCCTGTGTCAGAAGGGAGAAGATCCCTTCAGCAACAGAGAGAGCCCTGGAACAGGGCAGCAGCCCAGCCAGTACCTGGCAGCTGTGAGTACCCTGCACGGCTGTGGGATACTGGGGTGGAGTGGTTTGGCAGAGCCTCTACTCACTGCCATGGTTCCATATGAATTTCTTCTCTCTGTCCTTGTCCTTCTTCTTGTTTGCCTTGGGGTCAGTGCTCACAGTCTGCTCTTCCAAAGGGGGATAGAGATCTCCATCCACAGTGCACACAAGCATCTGGAAACCCCACACAAACAGAAGGACGTGAAGAACAGTGACTGCACACTGCATGTTGTGAGCCAAAGGGATTCAGGCACACAGGGCGTGGGAAACAGTTTCACACCAGCTCAGCTGGACACAGTAGCAGTTAAGCTGTCACAAGGACAATCACATTCCATGCTTCAGAAACGAGGTTTCTAAACACCAACTGGAATGGGGAATTTTAAACTGCTAATTCTGTGAGAATACAGGAATTGGCCATGTTACACCAGGTGTCCAGCTGCCAAAGCGTACAAGGGTTTTCCTGGAGAGGGGAGCAATGCATTAAGCTGTGGGTGCAGGCAAGAAGGACAGCTCATACCTGGCAAATATCCGCTGTCTTGTAGAAGGTTTTCTTGTCGATGGTTTTTAAGCTCTCGATGATGCAGGGCAGATCCACCAGCTTGGCAGCCAGTGGCACCCGATCCACACGGACAATCCCGTGGCGTCCATCCGCTGTGGAGAGCCATGGGACAGGTCAGTGCTGTGGCTCAACAGCCACCCTGAGCAATACATCCCTGGGCAGCAGGAACTTCACAGGACAACACATGCCAGTGGCACAGCTTCACCTGTGGACAGGCAGAGGTGCCTGGACCAGGTGCTCTGGTCACTCACCGTGCAGCTCAATGGTGAGCCTGTCCTTCAGGTTGACATTCCCGGACTGGACTGCTCGCCGCACAGTGGAGGCATATTCCTGGCAAGGGAATACTTCAGGAGTGGGTGTGCTTCCTCCAGGAATTACCAAAGGTTTCTGCCCAACCTGCCCATCCACATGCAAGACAGCAACTGCAAGAGCCATGATGAAAACTGCACCCTTCTGCCAACACCACGTTAACCCTGTGGCTCTGTTATTCCAGGTGCTCTCCATACTCCTGGCAGGACACAGCTGTGACAGTGGTGTGAGGTCCCTGGCAGAGACACCTGCTGTAACTCCCCTCACCAAGCCCTCGGGGTCTCAGCAGGACACAGTCTCACAAAATCCCAGAATAGCTGGGGTTGGAAAAAGAGATCATCCAGTCCAACCTCCCAGCCAAGGCAGGGTCACCTGGAGCAGGTGACAAAGGAACATGTTCAGGTGGTTTAGGATATCTCCAGAGAGAGAGACTCCACAACTCCTTGGGCAGCTGTTCCAGTGCTCTGCCATCCTCAACGGAAAGTTTTGCCTCATGTTGAGGTGGAACTTCTTGTGCTTTAGACTATGGCCACTGCTCTTCATCCTGTTGCTGGGCACCATATATAAGAGAGTCTCAGCTTTAAGCACCTAACAAACAGCATCAAGGGCACTGACAGCCATACCAACTAAAGAGCACTTGCTAAAGCTCTACCCTTTCACAAATGTTCTTCCAAATCCTCCAGGTTGTCTCCCGAGCCTCCTGCTTTGAGTGGGAGGAGCACCTCTCTAGGGGAGGCCGTGGAAACTGTTGACAAGGGTGGGAATGGGCTACCCAGGCCCCAAAGCACCCAGCCTGCTTCCACATCCCTGGCCAGACCCGCAGGTTCCCCGCTGACTTGTTAACCCCTCCCGCAGCCGGTGCTCGCCGGCAGGCCGGGCTGAGCTGGGTGTAGCCCGCGACGGGACCGCCCGGGCTCTTACCGGCGGCAGCCGCAGCACGAACTGGCTCTCGAGCTCGTGCGGAGCATCGTCCTTGCCCTTGCTCATCCTGCCTCCTCCAGCTCTGCCAACAACACGCGGTCGCCTCGCCCACGGGGAGGCTCCTGCACGGTGACCCCAGCCCGGGACCGCCGCCTGAGCCTCCCCCAATCCCGGTACCGCTCCCGGCCCCGCTGCGCCGCGCCCGCCCCGCGGAAGCCGAGCCCGGCGCACCGCCCCTTCCGCTCCATCCCCGCCCCACTCCCCATCCATCCCCGGTCCTGCGGGGAGGTGCCGGCGGCCATGGGGGCCGGGTTCGGCGCGGGGCTGGGGCTGGCCCTGGCCTCCAGCGCCTTCATCGGCGGCAGCTTCGTCCTGAAGAAGAAGGGGCTGCTCCGGCTGTGCCGCCGCGGCCGCGCCAGGGCAGGTACGGCCGCTCCCGGGGCCGCGGCTCCCGCTGGTTCCCCCGAGGGTCGTGACGAGCCTTTTGTGTAGCTTCAGCTGAGGTTTCTCGTTTATTTCCTCCGCACTCAGGGCAAGGAGGGCACGCGTACCTGCGAGAATGGCTTTGGTGGGCAGGGCTGCTGTGCAGTAAGTACCCGCGCTCAGACTGTGGTAAGACACACTTATCACAGGATCATGGAATGGTTTGGGTTGGAAGGGACCTTAGAGATCATCTCGTTCCAACCCTCTGCCATGGGGACAACTTTCTCTAGACCAGGTTGCTCCAAGCCCCCCTGTCCAACCTGGTCTGGAACACTTCCAGGGATGGGGCAGCCACAGCTTCTCTGGGAAACCTGTGCTAGAGCCTCACCATCCTCACAGGGAAGAATTTCTTCCTAAGATCTAATATAAACCTACTCTCTTTCAATATTAATACATTCCCCCTTGTCCTGTGACTACATGCCCCTGTAAAGTCTCTCTCCATCTTGTAGGCTCTCTTCAGATACTGTAAGTCCATAACTAGATCACCCCAGAGCCTTCTCTTTGAAGAGTGTGTTTGTTGTTTCCATTCACTTTCATGTTTTATTATTACCATTATTCTTTGCTTGAGTTTTATCTGAGTATCTGAGGGTGATGTTGAGCTAATTGTAACTATTCTTGGGCATTACCAGGTTTCTCTGCTAAGCAGGAGCTGAGGAGCTGGTCTAGCTAGGTTGGGTTAAGTGCTTCTGAAGTGGCCTGCCCTGAGGATGTACTGATACTGGCACATCCAGCACTGTGGGATTAGTGCTACAGCAATTTCAGCAGCTTTACGTTACACTTTTCAATGTTAAGAACAAACTGTACTTGATTTTCAGGAGGAGGACAGACTCCTTTCAGCTTTATGGATATTATGGAAATACTTTCCTGTGGTTGCTTCTCACTGTATAGGCACATGTGATGAAGGATCACTATGCATAACACTGAGCCTTTTCTTTCCAAGAGAACCTATGTGGGGTTTCTGCTTGTTCTTTCTTGCTGGTGCTGTTCTTCCCTGGTTGCCCAACACACCTTAGAGAAACAGGATGCTCAGGAGGAAACTGGGGCTTTTCTGACTGCACTCAAACTTGTATTGTGATGAGTTGCTCCTGCTTTGACGCTCACCCCAGAGTTTCTCTTGCAGTGGGAGTTGGAGAAGCCGCAAATTTTGCTGCCTATGCCTTTGCTCCTGCAACACTGGTAACTCCACTGGGTGCTCTAAGTGTCCTTGTTAGGTAAGCAGCCTCAGAAACACCCTCGCTTCACCCACCTCCTCGTAGTGATGAAAGCAGTTGCTCTGCTCTCTTCCCTCAGGTACTCCGTCTCTTGCCCTAACTGGTTTTGTATGGGGGTTTTTTTTTTCCACTCTCTTTCAGTGCAGTTCTGTCTTCCACCTTCCTGAATGAGCAGCTGAATGTTCATGGGAAGATTGGCTGCATCCTGAGTGTCCTGGGCTCCACGGTGATGGTGATCCATGCTCCGCAGCAAGAAGAGGTTTCCAGCTTGGAGTCAATGGCAGAGAAACTGAAAGATCCAGGTACTGAAATGAAAGGGGTCCTGCCAACTTCAGGCTAATGACACTGGAAGGTGGATACAACTTGGCTAGATTGGTAAGGACTGAACTAAATGGTAGTTGTGTCTATGAGATATAGATGCAAAAAGTGAAGAGCAGGGGAATGAGGTGCAGCTGTCAGCAGAAGGAGTTGGCCTGTGGCAGTGCCAGGATAGGAGAGGGAATTCCTGTACACAAGGATGGCAGTGCTGTGGCTGAGAGAAGACAGAGGAGGAAATTCAGGCAAAGATGAACGAGTGATTTGAGGAGCAGAGTACCCAAGATCAGGAAGTCCTGGTATTTATGCTGGAGGATGAATCAAGTTCGAGGATATGATGTGGGCAATAACACAAATGGTGGAATAAGCCACAAGAGATGGAGGAAGGAAGCATAGGGAGAAGAGCAAAACAGAGTAACAGGTAGATATTGCTGCTCCTTATGGGGAGCACTGGTAGGGCCTTGCATTCCTGTGACATGGCACTTTTCTTTTTATCCCACCACAATCTGCAGAGTTCAGCCAGGGCTTCCCAAGCCTTCTGCCACCCTCCTGGACCCTCCTGCAGAATTGGTCAAAATTCCCCACCCCTGCTAGTGCCGTGCAGCATGGCTGTGCCCCTGTCCCTCACAGCACAGGCTGATCACACTGCAGCGAGCTGCTGCTGTCTCTGCAGCTTTGCTCAGGCTTCCCAACCCTGGTCCCTTCAGATGGAGGCCAGAAAGACTGATGGGGCAGTTAACCTTCCTGTCCTCCACCTTTCCTTGCTATTCAGTTACATCTGTCACTGGTGCTGTTGTGTTCTGATAGAGCTCTTGAACTCTTCTCTCCCCAAGGGTTCATTGTATTTGCTGTGTGTGTCCTGGTGAGCTGCCTTCTGCTTATCTTTGTGGCTGGACCCCGTTATGGACAGAGCAACGTCCTGGTTTATGTTTTGGTCTGCTCTGCCATTGGCTCACTGTCAGTATCCTGCGTCAAAGGCCTGGGGATTGCCCTGAAAGAACTGTTCTCTGGGAAGCCAGTCCTGAAAGAACCCCTGGGCTGGGTGCTCCTGGTGTGCCTGGTGATCTGCATCAGCATCCAGATCAACTATCTGAACAAAGCCCTGGACATTTTCAACACATCTCTGGTCATGCCTGTTTACTACGTGCTGTTCACCACAGCAGTCATGACGTGCTCCACCATCCTCTTCAAGGAGTGGCAGCACATGGTGCTGGACAACGTCATCGGCTCCATCAGCGGCTTCCTCACCATCGTGTCTGGCATCTTCCTCCTGCACGCCTTCAGGGACATGCCCGTCACCCCCAACCTCCTGCCCCTCTTCCTGCAGCCAGGCAGGGCAGACCCACCCTGGAGCAGTGCAGACAGACATCAGTCCTGTCAGCACCAGCCTCTGCTGCCCTCAGAGGACAAGGGCTCTCAGAGTGCAGAGGAGGAGGAAGAGGAAGAGGAGGAGAAGTGAAAGAGGAAGCCTCTAAACTGCTGGCTCCCACTGCCAAGGCTGAACGTGCTGCTGCAGTAGCAGGAGCTGTGAGGTACCCTCTGCCTGCCCCAGGCACCACACTGAGAGGAGGCTGACAGGTGCAGCAGCCTCCTGTGGCTAGAGAGAGGAGCCCTGGGAACAGCCCAGTTCCTGGGCTCCTGCACTTCTTCACTGTTCTTCTTCATGTGAAGAATTGATCTGCCCTCATCAGGACCCAGACCTCGGCTGTGCACAGGCCTGCAGCACTAACAGTGCTAACCCTGACTGCATGGCAGACCACACCTTTGGGGAGGCTCACAGCGTTTTTTAAAACCAGGATTAACAGTTACAACGTGATCTAACGTGGTGCTAAGGTTACACAGAGAGAAGATGGATACCTGGCTTTAAAGGTGACATACACAGAGCATTAATTCAAAAATTCCTCTGTCAAGTACTTCTTTTGCTCACTCTGCTAGAATTTATTTACAGATTCACATCCAAGAACAGAATACAGCCCAAAATGGGAAACCAGTGGTGCTGCCACATGCTGCTGTGGCTCTTACAGAGGGACCAACCTCTTCATGCAATGTCTGCTGTGCAGGTTGATGAAGCACCTGCTTCCTGTATTCTATTAAAAACTGATCTGTTCAGTTGCCAAGTGGCGAGTGATACATTTATACCCAGAGCTGGGCCAGCACTGAAAGGCATGGAGGATCACAGGGGTAGGAAGAACTCTGTGAGTGCTCCAGAGAAACTCAGGTTAGGACAGGAGAGGGAATCACGTACTCTGGGAACCTAGTCCTTAGCTACTGAGGTAAGTTTCTGAAAGGTAACTAGACAGCTGTGTCCTCACTGACATGGGTTTACATCTGCATAGTTGTTCAACACATCCCGAGTTTGTTCCCGGGAAGGCTGCTGGCTACAAGCCAGCCACGTTAGGAACTCACATGCTCTGTGCAGCAATCCCTGCCATGAGATGTGTGCAGAACTGCTTTACCAGGCTCCTGTGTAGAGCTCCAAACCTGTCGGTGTCACTCCAGGCTTCCCAGAGCCATGCAGCATATAAACACTGAGATGCTGCTGCCTTCCCAGAGAGCTGGTCAGTAGTTGTTTTTCCACTTTGAAGCTCCTCTTTGTGTCCTGGGGGCAGAGGTCCAGAAGACACACCCATACGCCTCCTGACAGTGACCTCCACAGGTAAAGGTGCAGGAGGTTATAAAGCAGCTGGTTAGTTATTCCCTGCACTTAGTATCTCTAAAGAAACTACTTTCCAGGACAGCAGGAGCTGTTAACCCTTTGGGGAAAAAGAGGAAAGGCCACAGCCTCTCACAGAAACAAATCTGATTCATGGGACCTAATTAATTGAGCAACAAATCAGAATTCAGAAATGACCTTCTAGCCAGCAGACAATTATGCCCCCTTTGTACTAATTTTGCCACAAATAGGATCACTGGGAAGGAGGGGGAGTGACAAGAAGGCCAGATTTTCCATTCTCAGCAGTGATCTACCTGAACAAAGGAGAATCTCGTATTAAAAATTGACCCAGTTAATATTTATTACATTTACCCAGGGAAAGCAGTTAATGGAGCAAGTCAGCATCGACAGAGTTGTGCTGCAGTGTGAAAATTGGTCACTTGGCCATATGAATGATTTACCTATGGAAGCCTGATAGTATTTTCCAGCAGTGGCACTGCTTGGGATGATCACTGTTCCCAACAAGCTCTTCTTGCTCAGGGTGCCTGTCCCGGCCTGCGCAGCGATGGTGCCCGAGGGCAGGTGAGGATGTGCCCAGGAGGGCTGGTTTGTGCAGCACTGTTTAAGGCAGCGACCGCCGGCTGGCCTCACCCAGAGCCGAGCTTCCCTTCAGCGCTGGGAACACCCATGGAATGTGCATCACCACCCCTCTGTTCAGCCGAGGGGGCACATTCCAAACACTCCCTGCATGGCACCGGGGTCCCAGCACAAAGGTAGCTGCTCCCCGCGGGGCTGGGAGCAGCACATCACCCCGACGTGGAGCGTCCGTGTGTCTGTTGTGGGCTCTCATCTGGCTGCAACTTCCCCGAGACTGGCATTTAATTAAATCCTAACCCCCCGAGCTGATCCTGGCTCCTTCGGGCAGCGGAGGGACCAGGAGTGGGCATGGGCGAGCGCCTGGCCTGGCGGGGGCTGGGTCCGGCTCAGTCGGACAGGCTTTCTGAGAAGGCCGACTTGGACTTCTGCGTCTGCTCCAGCCGGTTCAGGATGAACTGGCTCGTGTCGATGAAGCGCTCCACGCAGTTCACGAAGCACGTCTCAGCCCGGCTGTCCAGCTTCGGGCCCGGCTTGTCCATGCACTTCTCCTGCACATAGCGGGGTCCCGTTGGTCCCGGGGGCACCGCAGCCCGACACCTCCCACCCCGCACCGGGGCCGTGCCTCTGGCCATCTCCAGCCTCGGACACGCTGGCGTCCTCCGGGCCCCACACCCTCTCGGGACCCTCATCCTCCCGGGACCCTCATCCTCTCGGGCGCATCTGACCCCCGCGCCACCCGGGGCTCTTCCCGCCCCGCTGTTCCCTAAGAACCGCCCCCTCCCGCTCTGTGCTCACTGGGGCTGGGACTGCTCCCACGGCCGCTCCGTTTTGTCCCCATCTGCCTCCTCCCCCCGGGGACAAAGGTCTGCGCGGCCTCCCAGCCCGCCTGCCCCACCATCGCGACCGGGTCACCGGAGCCGGCGGCCCTGCCCGCCGCCCGTACCCAGCAGAGCTCGGTCATTTGGTGCACCAGCTGCTGGAAGCGCTGCTTCTGCGTCTCCACCTCGATGAAGCGCTGGAGCTGAGGGTCGGCCCCGCCTAGCCCGGCGGCGGACGGCGCGTCCATGGCGCTCCCGGAGTCCCCCCGGTCCCTCCCGGTGCCGCCGCGCCGCGACCTTCACGTGCCGCCGGTGCCGCGCCCGCCCCTTCCGCCCG
>WBMZ01002846.1:0-51054 GCA_013400975.1 Atrichornis clamosus
TTCTTGACGGCACAGGTTATTTTAATAAATGAGCAATAATGGAGAGGATGTCAGAAATACAAGATCAAGAACAGCACCTTCAAAGCTGTCTAAGTTATGAGTAACAGTAAATAAATAGCCTGACATTATAAATGTTGAATTTCGTAAGAATATAAATACCATACTGTGCAGACACAAGTGTTCAAATCCTTTTGAATGTAGCTGGAGTGGTACAGAAATATTTCACACTCAGGGATGGACCTTCTGGAAAAGTTATGGTGAACAATTTATGGACTGCAGCTACATGCAAATTTTGAGTGACTTGATTGAAGAGATGTATATTCCAGTGCAAATTGAAAATGCACTTAATGAGCCATGTCCTCAGACTATTTTTTTTTTTTTAATAAGAGATTTGAGTCAGCAGTTCTCATGCAGAATGAGAACTTGTTCAAACACCAGGGCAGACTTGGCGTGTCTCTGGCTGAACTTTGTGGCCTCTGTTCACAACCGTCTCTTGTGACTGTGCCACAACGCTTTAATCGTTCGTTGGCAGGACAGAGAAGGGCTGAAATATCCAGTCATGTCCTGCTAAATCTTCACTCTCTCAAGGATGGTGTCTAGTCACTTCCAACGCAACCTCAAGATTTATGCTGCTGTGTGCCAAGATTAGCAGCTGGATTTTTCATTATTTGCTGGATTCTTGGTGTGCTGAAGGAAATAGGCTGAAGGGGGCATGAAGAGGGAAAAGTAGCTGTTGCGTTCCAGATCTTGGTTTCTTGCTGGATGCTAAGCCAGCTGGGGAATCAGGATGTCACCTTTTCCTGAATATTCAAAACACAGTTGCTCAGCTTTGTGGAAGCCATATAACTAATAAAAGATATTAAGAAACTCAGATTTTAACATTGAATCTTTTAGCAATGATAAATTATATAAAGTAACATTATTATTATAATAAAAATGAAGTATTAGTATTTTTCTATTTCAGACTTCCACTTTTAATTTTTTTTGCCAAAGGTAATATTTGGGGGTTTATTCTTTACTATGAAATAGGACATTTTAAAAAAATACAATGGCAATGATTTTTTTTTTCCTCTTGGTAAGTCTGTTTGAAATAGATCTGCTGTGCCAATTTACTGAAAACAGGCAAAGATAAGCAAATGGAAAAAAATATATATTTCTGGGGGACCCCCCCAAATTTTAATCAGCAGTGTTAATGTAAAAAAAAATCCCAAAGGTTAAATACTAAGGAGAGAAATTGCTAATATATATGTAAGAGGAATTTTGCTCACATGACCTGTCTCATTAAAGCTACTGAAGTGGAACCTCTCCTAGGAGGAAGGCTACTCGAGTGTGTAATTGTTTGCAGGGCAAACTCTGAGCCTGTAGCACTCTGGATTTTGTTAGTGTACTGTAAAAAGACATAAATATAAGCACACAATAATTCTGTAATTAGGATTACATCAGGCATAATGTCTTTTCATTAGACAGTGCATTGCCTGGTTATAATGATGACTTGGAAGTGTGTGTTTCTGTGTTCCCAAACTCGCTTAATGGATGTCTTCTAGCCTTGAACACAAAAGGAATCAAATATTCACTCCTAGGCATGACTTTAACTGTCGCAACAATTCTTTTACAGTAATTAACATTTAATATAATTTTCACCACCAATCAGCCTCCTCCTCATTGAAATCAAAACTTGTCTAGTTCCCACTAATCAGCAAACAGATTAGCAGATGATTCGATTCACCTTAGAAATTTAAATGTCTGATGAATATTGGCCGTGAATCAAATTACCAAATGAACTCTGTCAATTTAGAGCTGTGAGCCTTATTAATTTTCTAAAGAGAAAACATACATGTTCACAGGCAGTTGATCAAGGCACAAGGAAGATATTTAAAAACAAAGAGTATTGTATTACGTAGACGTACTTGGAGATACGTATCTCCTGTATGGTGGAGTCCAGCTCTTGGGCATTGCATATGTGAGGCTGTAACTGTTTTGTTGATTTGCTGCCCCAGGAGACAGCCTGTTCTGTACTAGATGTCATGTATGGCCTTAACACACTGGTTTAGCTCATGAATTCATCTTCCATTTTACTTTTTCTAAGAGACTTTCAAGCGAAGATTCTTGGTGCAGACTTTCCTGTCCACAAGTTCTAGGTTTGTACTTTTCTGCTAATGTTGTATCTGTAAGACTCAAAAAAAAAAAAAGAAAAGAAAAGAAAAATGCACTGTAATTTTACCTGGGATTATTGTTTTAGCTGGATTATGCCGAACAAAAATTATTTAGAAGTTGTTTCCAGGAGAAATGTGCCAAGAACACGTGATTGAAATGTTCCAAAAGTGTTGCGAAAGGATAGAAGCCAAAAAGAATTAAGGAGCCAGGGAGGATATTAGCAAAATATCAGAGCAGGGGCATTAATTCTAAATAGAAAATACCTTTACCACTAGCTATCAAGCTGTTTAATTATCAATACTGATTAATGACTTGCAGGATGGTATGGATGTAAATGAAGCAAATTGAAATTATCTATGTTACTTAGTACCAATTAGAAAATAGATTCGCATGTTAGAGAACTCACTTTCCCCCCAACATCAAGGTAGCATGTAGAAAAACATGATTTACTCCTGACCAGATCTGTTATTTCAGAGTTTACTGTTACCCCTCACAACTGTTTCTTTCAAATAAAGAGGAAGCTCTCTTGGGAGTGACAGGGGGAAATATCTGTCCATGCAAACATGAACAGGATTCTTGCTTTACACTTGGTATCAGAAGCAGTAGCGAGATGGTTATAACAGGAGCCAGAAGAAGATGCTCACCTGACCATGAAAATCTGCCCCTCTGTTTCCCGGCTGCTGCAGCACTGCATGAACTGCTACCACATGCGTTGGATGCCCAATGCCCCACTTTGCACTGCATTCCAGGAATAAAGTCATGCTTCCTGCTTCACTGAGTTTGTGAAATGCATGCTATTAACATAATATTAATTACAGTAAATAGTGGTTTTTTCTGTCTCCTTTCCTCACCCTTGGTTGTGTTTCCACAGTGCTGTAATTGTGTGATGATGCCAGTAAAGATTGGGTGTCTCATGGGTAATGTCCGTGAAATCTTATTTTCTATTTCAGTCCATTATAAGATGCTGATATTAACCTGAGAGTCTGAGGTCAGTGTACAGACCATGAATTTGTTCAAGCACACTTGTTTGTTGTACATACAAATCTTTGGTTATAAAAGGCTTCACTGTGTTTCCTCACAGTGGTTCAACTTCACCAAGTCTTGTGTAAGCACAGATTTAATCAAAACCAACTAATATTATAGTGTGTGCATGTCTTAAGCATTTTGTAAAAAAAATATTTCTCATTTTATGATTCCTAAAGTAAGCTAGGAAGATACAAGATGCAAATGCAGCTGAGGAATCATTAAAGCTCTCAATATATTTATTTATTAATGCTGCTACAAAACAGTCAGCTTTGCATTGATTGTATTGAAAGCAGAGAAAGGAAACTAAAATAGTGGCTCCATGGTGGTTGGGGTTTTTTTGTGAAACTTTCTGCAATTCATTTTTGTAGCAAAATGGGAAACAGAGCGATTTTATCCCTTCTGCTGAAGCAACACCTGGCCATTGTACAAAGTACATTCAGTTTCCTCATTCCCTCAGCCTCTTGAATAACAGCAACTGGAGTTTCAAAATGTTGATTGGTTCCTGTAGTCTTTGATTCAGTGCTTTTTGTCAAATCCCGCCCAACAGAAATGGAATTGTTTCCTGTACCTAAAGGTATTGGCACAAATTTGCTCTTGGTGCAAATTCCTTGATTGAAGAGCCCTAAATTAAGGGCTGAGCTCAGCTCAGTTCTGTTGACTTCAGTGAATTTGCACAGCTCAAAAGACACTGTCTGGATTTGCCCGTGAGACTTCCTGATTTTACATAAACATTTTGTTCTCTTTAGGCTCTGTCCAGGGAGGTGGTAAATGGTGCGGAATGTGCATAAACCTTCACAAACAGGCACATCACAGTGCTCTGGCTACCAGGTGGCATCACCTGTTTTACTAAGCCAGTAACAGAAAGACTGAAGGAGGTTTTGAAAGCGACTTCTGACAGCTACTTGATGCAAGTGTTGCATTGCTGACTTAGTCATTGCTGAAATTGTAGTTCCTATTCTATTTTGCCAGTAATTCTTCTGTGACTATTAATAGCATAGTTGATTCACAGGGGGATCACAACCCTGAATGAGCCTTCATGGACAAATTCAGAATAAAAGCCTGACAATGGTATTTTCTGTGTGTCTGTTCAGGTCACTTGGCAGCCCTTGATTTTATCAATCAGCCTGACTCTTTAAAGTACTTTTGCAGTTTAGTGGAGTGATTTTACTTAGCTTTGCAAGACCTATCTCAGAAGAAAAATTAGTAATGCCTTTATTAAAGGTCAGTTTCATCAGAAGTTGTGTAGCACCTTGCTGGAACTGATTTTTGCCCTTCTTTATGATGACCACATACACTCACTGTAAAGTATCTTGTCTGAGTTTTATGCTTCATTTTTCATTGTTTTGTGTTTGATTTGTATCTTCCTGTAGACACAAAGAATAGATGTTAAAATACTAATTTTTTAAAAAAGCATATATGGTGTCAGGAATGCTGTTTCTAAACTTATGGTATCCTTAAGGATGAATATGGCCACATATTTGGCCTACCTGGGCAGGGAAATGCTCTAGGGATGATCTTGTAATCCACTGGTCTGATTCAAAGTCCCTCTTGGTCCTCATGATCACTTAGTTAAAAAACACCATGTAATTGGTCTCAACTAAGTAAGTGTAACTTTCATGGAACTACTACTCAAATTATTTGAAGAGCAGAGGAAAAGCTTGAACCGACTCATATATATATGTATATGTATAAAATAAAAAAACCAAAACCTACTTGGTTTACTATGGTTAACTATGGAGATAGCAGCAGCCACTTTTCTGACTATATAGAAAAGGTTTTGAGTTATTAAACAGCTTCCAATACTGAAGGGAACTAAAGAATTGATGACTACAATCTCATTTTTTTGCTTCTCTTCTTCATGTCAGTTTTTTTGGCAACTTATTTTGTAGGAACTTAAAGCAAGAGATCCCTTCTTGTGTTTGAAGGATGCCTCACTCATTAGAGTCCTGGTAGGGGGGCCTTATGTGATATTATAACTGAAAAAAAAATCGGATTTTGTTTGTTTTCATTCTGAGTGCTTAAAAATGAACAATTATGAGGATGAATATTCCTTCATAAAAGTAGAATTGACTTTTGTTCTACTGAGAATGAGCATTTTTAACAGCCCGGCATTATTGTGGGATTATAATATCTGTAAGCTTTACCTTATGTTGTTCTTCATACACTTCTTGCTCATTTTACTGGCATTAAACTCATTGCTAAAGATCTTTTTTCCCCTCTACATTTGTGACTGAAGTTTTACAAAAGCCTTTTTCTTGACATCAGTCAGCTTATGACAAAAAATTCCTAAATTTTCCATTTAGAAGGGTTCTGCTTTAGCAGCTCCAATGTGTCCATCTGATTTTGTGTACCCTCAGAACTCTGGAATTGGTTCCTAAGGGTGTCTTTCATGCTGACCTCTTAAAAAATGGAATTCAAATTTTACACCAATGTGACTGAGGTGATCTCAGGGAACTGCAGGAGTGTTACTTGTGTGGCACTGTCAGATTACTGTGGGGTATCTGCTTCTACTCCTTAGACAAGAGATCCAGAAGAGCTGAAGGTGGCAGATACACAGATCTACAGTTTTGAGGTGTGGATTTGTAATTGGAAGGACAGAAAAGGAAGTAATTAAATTACAGATGAAGAACCAACAACATGGTGTATTTTTTTTTCTAGAAAAACGAATAATTATTGTTAAGCTTACTCTCACAAGGTCTTCTGAAAGTCAAAACTAGTTATGTTTAAGAAGAGGTCTGCATAAATTCCTCAGGGATAAGTCCATTAAAGGATATTTAAAATTATGAGTCTTATTTACATTTCTAATTCAGCAAATCTATTAACTGGTTCTTGGCAGAGGAGATGAGGAGGATGCTGGTATTATTCATGCTCTCTTGCTTGTTATAGAATCATGGAATTGTTTGGGATGGAAGGCAACCTTACAGAACATCTTGTTCCAAACCCCCTGCCGTGGGTGGGGCCACCTTCCACTAGACCAAGTTGCTCAAAGCCCCATCCAGCCTGGCCTTAAACACTCCCTCTTAGGGAGTCTAACTTGCATCAGCCTTCAGTGATGTAATTTTTGTTTAACCTCACCTCTTGAGGTCCAGCAGCTGCAGAACACGTGCCTGTGCTGCTGCACACTGTGCAGTGTGTGTGTTTGGCTCACAGGGAACAGCTGGCAGCAGCCAAACCCCCGCAGGTCCCTTCTCCATCAGCCCTGCTCCACTGTGGCTCTCTGGCTGCAGTGTCCCTGGTTGCCCTGATCTCAGCATTTCTCTCCAACCCAGTTCTCATCTTTGTGATTCAGATAGTTGTATTACATTCCCGTTTTTTTCCAATGTCCTTGATGCATCAAAAATAAAGCCACTCAGTCTGATCTTGCAGATAAACAGCAGACTTGATTTATCGAGACTTCAGAAGTCATTTGGCCGTGGCAGAAGAGGAAAAAAAATCTTGGCTCATTCCAGTGCAATGTTGAAACATGCAAACTCTTTGGCATGTTTAAAGCCAAAAAGTACTCCTTCTGCTTTAATTTGTGCATTCAATTAGTTAACAATAATAATACAGTTTTAAAGGCTAATTTGTCCTGCATTTTGATGTGTATAATCAATCCATAGCAACAGAATAATGATCCTGATCTCATATATTCTTCTTTGTGTGCAAAAAAAGGGATAACACAGGCAAAAAACTATCATTTGTCAGGGGAGTTAGTCGAATTAATTACTGATTTAAAAATATAACAGTTCCTGTGCAACATGTCAGCCCATCCTGGAAGGAGCTGGTACCAGAAGCCAATAGACAGGAGAAGAAAGGCAACCACAGCTCATTTCTTGGATTCCTTGGGAACTCATAGAAACTGGTGCCAGGGAGCAGTTATCTGTTGTCCCCCGAGGGCTGGAGAGGTCTCATGGGGAGGATGAGTGGTGGGATCACCTGCCCTGGGGACAGCAGGCGTTCCCTGCTGGGCAGCCCTTGGTGACCAGCTGGCTGTGGGAGGGCTGTGTCAAATGGGCTGACAAGGAAAAGCACCCGTGTAGTGCAGGGAGCTGCAGCTGAAGATAACCAGGGGGAGAGAGAACAAAAGAAGGGCGGATGACTTTTTGGGCTCTCCAGAGGTGAGTTGGTGGCACAGGGTGAGACAGAGGCACTGAAGTGTCTTCTGTTAACTTCTCTAAGGTGGGAACAAGGGGGCAGAGGGGCGCTCCCTGCAGGAGCAACTGTGGTTGAGGTTTCTTCCGGAGCTGTCACAAAAGTCATGAAGGAATGCTACGAGGGGATGCCAGCAGCTGAAGGCACCAGAACTTCTGTTCAGAGTGCTTCTGTTGAGAGTTTTGAGAATTATGTGTGTGAAGGAACACTTTTATTGGTTTGCCACTCTGCTAAGGGGTCTTGCAAAATGAGATGTTTTGATTCTTATTGTCACATATTACCTTCAGGGATTTTAGTGTTCTCCTTTTGCAGGCTAGAAAAACAGAAACATATCAATAATGGCTGGAAGGTTTTTCTCACTGAGTATTTTGCAGTAATATTTTTTATAAGAAATCATAATTAAACCTTTATGTGCGTTCACCTTTATAGTCTACATACATCTCTTAATGCATTAACTGCTTGGAGTCCAGATTTGCCTCAATGCAGTAATTGCAATTCCAAAATATCAGTTGAAAGTCTACACTGTTAATGCTGTCTCAGACTGTGGAATAAAGAAGTAAAATTACTCCATTTTAATGTCAGAAGCTAATGTATGCTTTTAATCCAGCTTCACCCAATATTAAAAGCACTTTGATTTTAATAAACTTGAGGGTGAATGAAAAATCATTTTGCTACTGTGAATAATATGAAAATGGGTTTCTGTCCTATGAAATGTATAGTCCATGTACAAACAAAAATGAATTTTCAACTTAGAAACAGCTTTATTGATGTTTTAAAATGAAGTAAGAATGGCACAGTTCCTTACATTGAACCTGCAGAAGCAAAGATGCACAATTAGTTTTGTAAGTCATTTCATTGTCAGTAAGCTAATAATTACTGTAAATTGTGTATGTAACAATAATCCCTGAGTGTTACTCATTATAAGCAGATAGTCAGTGATGTGATAAGGTAAAGGCATAAGGTGATAAGAAGGGTGGTTAATTACAGTAGTGACTGACTTCCTATGAAGTGTGTTTTTGTAATTTATATGCTCTGCAGCAGTTAGAATGGCAACAATTCTGCAACTGCTGCCTGCGTCCAGTGGCTCTTTCACAAATGGAAAGCAACATCTAGGCACAAATCCAGAATGTTATTGGAGTATTTGGAAAAAAATTTATTTCAAAACCATTAATGTGTATTAATAAATAAAAAACTTCCATTATTGAGAATGTAATAGAATGAAAAGGAATAATGCTACTGAATTCATTATAAGTCAGACATATCTTCCTGGTCTGTACAGCGTATTCTGAAGTTTCCCAATATAGCTAATGTGTCATAGATAGACCTTGAATATGCACAGATGCAACCTCAAATGTTGGTTGGATTTGCTTTTGTATTTTTATGAGTCTTAGATGTTCTTTCAAATATTTCCCTTGACTTTGATCAGTAGTTTAGCACATGGGTGCCCTAGGTATCCATATCTGCAGTACTACAGAACCACTTGAGGTTGTGTACGGAGTGCCACGTGCAATATTCTTTCTGCATTACATTTGTTGATTGCTCTCTGTGATTGTGGTAAATCACAGTCAGCACTGTTTGGCAGGATTCGGTTCATTTTCCCTCTTAAGTGCTCAGATTAGCAGGAAAACAAAGAGATCCTGTCTAATTCCTCACTGTGGTGAGCCAGGGCTATCACTGGCTGTGCCAGGTACTTCCAGACCAAGAGCAGGTCACCACTGAATCTGACTGCCATGAGGCCTTTTAAAATAACCATATAAAAATTTAAGAGAATCAACTCCTTTGTGGTGGGTGCTCTCACAGGCAGCAGCATATGTGGGGAAAACAGGTCCGAGAGGGCGACAGTGGGGTCGGGATCTGTGGCCCAGCTCCTGGGACTGTGGGATCACATTGCACTGACTTCAGCAGAACAGACCTTTGAGCGGTGCCCTTTGAATCACCAGGAGTGCGAGGTGCCAGGAGGAAGGGCTGCCAGGGGCTCGCACAGCAGTGGAAACTGGTCAGCAACGCGGGGTTGTGAAATGCACGTTCATCTAGCTGGCAGCGTGAGCATTCTCACTGCTGGGTGGAGGAGGTGGCGGGTTGATTTCGGGTTGTCTTGAATCTGATTTGAGTCTCTGCTCAGGTCCCGAGTGGCGTATGCCACAGGGCAGAGCCGGCTCAGGAGCAGCTTTGGGCACCTGGGGCTGTCCTTGGGAGAGAACAAATATCAGTGTCTTGGGGACACACAGCAGCCTGTCACACCCTCCCGGGGAGGGGTTTGGTCCCATGTCCCAGGCACACTAAATACATGGAATTATATATCCTGGGAGCTGTAACTACAGTGCAGGAACTGATCTCTTTCATCCTTCTGTCTCCTGCAAAACTTCTTTGTAATCACTCACCAAAGCTTTGCAGAAAGAACAGGAGGAGAGGATTAATACCTGTCCACCCTCTTGGGCCATTTCTTAAACATCCACAAACTCCCAGCCTAGCCCAGGTTTTCTCATGGAATGGTTTAACCAGGTGTAATTAAACTTAGTATTATATATAGAAGTTACAGGCTCCTGTCTGAACTTTGTCTAAAGATTTATCTTGGTAATAAGATTATACTAATAATTGCATTGAGTTTGTCTTAGCTCAAAATGTTTTTGTTAATCAGAACACTGTTTGCCAACTTAGTGAGTGATCTTTCACTTGTATTAAATGGAAAAACTATGTAAACTGAAAGCACAGAGTAATAACTGTAAAGAACAATCATTTCAATGACTTGAACTGACATGGCCAATTACTTAATAACCTCTTCATATGAAAAGAGTTTCTTTTGCTATGGTTCTGTTAACTCCCTCAGATTTAAACAGCTTAAATTCTGTCTTCTTCAAACTCAACATAGCAAATGAAGGAGTTATTATGACTAAATGAGAGTAGTATATATAGGAGAGACTATATGTAATAACTATATGATAGTTATATGTAATAACTGTACATAATAATGGAAAAATGAGATTTGATGCTTGGCTAAAGCTGTCTTTGTCTTGGCAATAATCCATAATGTGTGTTTAATCAAGCAAATGAAAACTGTATTTTATTTTTTTTAGAAAGAACTACTTTTTTTTTCCATCAAAATGGAGAACTTTACAGAAGTTTGCTTTCAGCAGGGTTGTTTGATGAAGACACCAATTATTTTCTATCAAGAGTTAGATCAAGGGTAATATTTTCAAATGTGCCCAAGTGACTTGAAGAACTAAATTGAATTTCTGAAGCTAACAGAGGCATTTCACATGTTTCCAAAGAAGTAGGTTTCTAAGACACATGAGCAATTTTTCATATCAAAAAATCCACCCCCACATTCATTTTCATATTAAATAGGAAAGTATCAGGAAAAAATTTTTTCTCAGATCAGATTCTTAACCTAATCTTATATTCATTGCTAGTCGCAAAATTTAAATTTTTAAAGAACAAGCATAAAGAAAAATACTTTCCACTTTTTTCTGAAGTCAGGTTAAATTGATAATTTAAGATAAGAATGTGATGTATCTGAACAGGCCAGATGCCTGATTAAGATCCTGGTATCATAGACATTATCAACTCCTGCAGGCTCCTGGGAGAGGAGATGCTGTGTTTTCCCTGCTCCGGAGGCTGTAGTGTGCAGGTGAGGATTATGTCCTGACGTCCTGATTTGGAGTCTGGCTGTTCTTACGGTGTCTGCACTGCAGTGGGCCCATCCGTGGTGCTTTTAGCTGTTACCAAACAACGTGATAAAACTAGTGGGTGCAATCCCGTAGACCATCACCGGTGATGGTTTCTCCCACTTCTGAGGAGAATTTCACTGAGCCACTCTGGACTCCGAAATTTTATCCTCATTGTGTCAGGGTGTATGAGTTTCTGCATCCATTAAACTGTAAACTGTCTTGAGAACACCCTGAGACAACGCTATACAAGAATTTCTCAAGGCAGTCAGCATTTATATAGACGTGGAAAAATATTCTAGTTACTTATTCCTTTCTGTCTGCTTAGGTGTGAAAACAGAAAGCAGTAATAACACACTATTATCATAATGTTTTGTTGGCATGTGACCTTTAGGCAAAGAACAGCACTGAGAGTGGAATAGATAACAAACATTTGTGTGTGAAAACACAGCCACAGGCTCTATTAGCTATTCGAAGAAAAAACAGAGTAACTTTGCTTTTAAGAACTTAGGAAACTGTTTTAGACACATTGGATAACTTCAACTGCTTCCCTCGGACTGGAATAATGTTTTCCTCCTGACAAAAATAAACAACTGTTTCCACTGTAGTAGTAGTCTGTCTATGACGAAGCACTTAAATTGTATGAGAAGAAGCAGGAAAAAAAGCCAAAAGAGACATGAAGCAGTGGCAGGACTGGACATGTGTTAGGTAAGGTGGAGTCTCTAAAGGTCCTTAGAAAGGGCAGCTGGCTGTCTCTCTCTGTTATAAAATGTTTGCAGGATTTGGCTTCACACATGTGAAATCTGTCTCAATTTTGTTTTATGTGTTCAGGACATCTCCCTTTAGTTCTTTTTGGGGCCAGTTGTGCACCAGATTGGTGAAAGATGACGCTGCTGGATTATCTCTCTGTTGCATGTAGGAGAAATTTAACACAAATCTAACTTTTTAGAGGAAGATGATGACTCCTGCTGTGAAAATGTGCTTCTTTTGGGTACTGATGGCACGTTTCATGTTCCCAAGACTCAAACCTTAACATCCTTGTGCCTGCTGAGATACTGCTTGTGGTATTTTGCATTCAGAGATGAAACAAGGTGGAATAGGATTGGCTACAAGATCAGTGAGTCTCTAAATAATGTATCAGAGGAAGATCTTGTGGGGAGAGGAGGAGGAGCAGAAGCAGAAAGTATTGATGTTAGGTCAGACAAACATTCAAGCATGTCTTTAGTAGGATGTTGTGGTAGTGAAGTAAGAAGAAACCTAGACATTTTAACAATAAACCAGAAACAAGATAAGATATCTAGACATCAATAACATTTACTGCATGAAAGATCTATCAAAGAGATACAGCAGCCTAACAATAAAAGGTAAAGATGTTTTTCGTTGTGGGGTGTTTTTTGCCCCTTAGCTTGCACAGTCTGTACTCGGTGACCTTCTGTCTCATCTATGTGTGTGGCAGGAAACATATCTGAAAAAGAAATGTAGTTTAAACTTGCAGCTTCCATTTGTGAATCAAAGAATTTCTGTAGAATATCTAGCAGTGGCCTTTAAAGAAAGCATAAAAATTAGATCATTTATTGAAGAGGAGTTGCTGAAATTTAGATCATGAATTTCATGGCTGACAAATGAAAATATATTGAATTGCAGTGCCAGCCACATGTGAAGTCATCATGATTATTGCAATTAAATGTAATATTGCTAATGCATAATATAATTATAAAATGTTAGAATGTTAATTAATATGCCTTTCAGTATAATGCATACCTAGAAATTAATCAGCTCTGCATATGAGAAGGGTAAAGTAATCCTTGATAGAGAACTTCTAATTAACACTATAACATTAAACAATTAGCACTGTGATGTTAGACAAACATAATAGGCAACAGCATTCCATAAAAAAAAGAAAAAAGGAAATGAGAAAACACAGCCTTATGGGCCAGATTGTCAGTGAAAGTTCCCTTATGGATGGTAAAACCCCTGCAAAGCCAGACAAGCACTTGCAAAACATATCTGAATAAGCACTGTTCAGAAGGATTCCCTTTTCCAGAAGCCTTGTTTTTGTTGATTTTGGAAATGGTTCATTGCAAATGATCTTGAATTAGGGTGTCAGTGCTGCAAGTAATCATGTTTGACTGTATTCCTTCATCGTGTCCTTGATTACAGGAATTAATTCCTGTGATTCCTGGCTGCTAGGGCAGTGGTTGGGCAGTCAGCCACACCTTCTCACATCACCATGGCTGGAGATGACCTCAGCCAAAACAACTCTTTGCATTTGTCTGTGTCTATTTCCCACTCTGGACACAAAACCAGGAGCTTGGAAGTCGATGAAGAGCACCAAATGAAAGAAGGATAAACCTTCTTGATAGAAGAAGACCTGCAGAATTTTGTCTCAGTAAGTTCAGAGCACAGTCCAGGTGCGCAGCTGAACATCCCTGCTGCTGTGAGGACATCACACCGTAATTAAACTGATGCTGCTTGAGCATCCCTAAGGTAAACACAGCTATGTAATGATGATGATGATGGTTTTCCTCCCTTTTCCACATTGTTATTACATGAACAAGTGTCAAATCCTGAGCAGAGCTTGCCCAGATCCCAGCGCTCAGATGAAGCCATGCCATACAAATATTCTGTTGTGCAGACCTTTTTCGTGGGATCATTGTCACAACTGCTGCCTTGAGCACTTGCCTGTGAAATCTTTGCAAGGCGTCAGGTTTGGTAAAGACCTGAGAGTAAATAGTGTTGATTTCTTGGTGATGTGGTATTTTATGATATGGACAAAAGAGCAATGGATTTTCAGACAAGACTTATGAGCTTCAGACCGTTGTTGAGATAAATACTATAGCAGAGGGCACCAGTCATATTTCAGACTATTTTAGGTATGTGTTTGTGAAGCAATTAGGAGAAAATCACCACTCCTTTTATCCACAGTGCATATTGATTTTTAAAGCTAATTTTATTCAATATTCGTGGTCATTAGAAAAATGGGCCCAAGCATCCACCCTGAGGAGTCCAGAGGTGAAAATCATACTGCTGCTACCTGAGCTGGCAGCAGTATTTAATTGTAACAGAACTTCGCACTGTCAGGTCATCACCTTCACACAGAAACTTCATATGCAATGTCAGATATAAACACAAATAAACCAGCCTTTGCTCTGCTTTCTGCTTTTCAACAGCCTATGGGCTCATGTAATTAATTTTGTTCTGCTAATACAGCAGGAGAGAAAGTTTTTTTCTGCCTATACCTTATTAAAAATATTACCTGGTTAATTATTTCAATTTCTATGTCTATATTTATATTAATGTACTGGGAAGTTTGTTTCACTGCAAGAATTGAGCCTGAGATATATTTGTCATTAATAGTCAGTAAAAGTAGCCAAAGTATTGCTTAGAATGTTCAAAAAAGTGCCCATTTTGGAGAAGTGGCAGAGCTGAAGCTGCAGGAAGGGATTTTTCACTGGCATACTCTGTTATTATCTGAACATTTACACCAAATTGCTCTTCAGCATGAGCCTGAAACAGTAGACTTGTGATCAGCCACAGCTATTTCAGTTTCAAAATGAACAGATGAAAAAATTCTGGGGCTATTAAAATGCAAAGAATGAGGTTTTCTCATGTCAGAGACAGGAGGTGGGCTGCAAAATTTTCCATTAACTGCTAAGTGGATAGGGATACTCTACTCCTCACCGTTTTATTTTTCTTTTATTTACTTCCCCTTACATTCTCATTTTGGTTTGGACTGTTTTTGCTGAGAGTTGCCAGGTTTTGCTTTCTACTTGGAAGGTGCCATTCCTGATGGAGTAAACCCTGGGGAAGTGATTCAGTTAATTCTGAGGGTCCAGCAGAACGACCCTATACGTATGAGTCCCTCTGGAAATTGGTACAACATTGTGTTTAAAAATAAAAGACGGAGAGCTTAATAAAAAAGAAAAGTCAGAACTTTTAGTGACCTGATTCATGGAGCGAATAGACAGCTACGTTCTGTGCGAATTGTGGTTTAAAGTCAGTGGTTTCATATCTGTGCGTGCCGTGTCCTACTCAAACACACGTTGTGAGGTGACGCTTGGCGTGTTGAAAGGAAGAAGAAACACGGTATGTGGCCAGATTTAGCTACAAAAAATACCTTCTGTAAGCTGAGTGTAATGTGCTTTTAGCTGTCTGAGTCCTAGAAGAGGTGGTGGCTCGGTTTATCTGTCAGTAAAACCTGAATGGAAAAAAACAATGTAAAAGTGGTCATGAGAGGAGCAGAAAGGTGGGAGTCGATCACCAGCTGGACCAGGCAGGGATTTGGTGACGCAGAGGAAAAACTCTGGAGAATGGAACAAAATAGCTGACAGTGTCTGTTCTATTTACCTCAAAAAATGACTTTACTCCTTGTTCCAGAAATAGATGGGCTGTTTTGGTGGCAAGCAAGGGAATATTTGGCTTGGTGGGACTGTATCCCAATTTGTTCCTGTACAGGAGTAAAATACTTCCATGCTGCATAGGGCTGATGGTCAATATTTTTGGGTTTTTTCTGCAGTAGTGAGTGGAGGATGTTAAAGATTATTATTTTTTTTTTTCATGGCATTTAGAATCTATGGAATTATCTGGAGGGTCAAACAGGTGTCTGAAAGCAACTCTGAAAGTAGATGATACTCTGTTTTTTCTTATGTTCTTATATACAGTTTTAAAAAAAATATGAGCAAATCGTGCATCCTGATTTAAGTATAAAAAGGGAAAAATTTACAATGAGTAGTGATACAATCAGTGATAAAAAATATTTTCCAAACAATTCTACACTTGTAAACAGTCTGATATTTAGTCAGTTAAGATGTATAGTAATGTTTTTGTTGAAATTAAGATTTTTGATACAAAATTTCTGTATCTTTTCAAGGGTTTTTTCCAAATCTATAATCCAGAGGGTCTTCCAAAATGATTTATGCTATGGGCTATTTCTGAACTTAGAAGTGTGTCCAGAGAGGCCACTATATAAGGGAAATAGGAGGATAAATCTGAGAGAAGCTTGTGTCTTCTTCTTATGCCTCACTTCCGAATTTTATTTGTCTTAAAAGCTGCAATTTGGGGATTAGTACAAAAATTATATTCACGTATAAAAAAAGTCTAAAGTTGTCCTTGGATTGCAACCTGCATGTTACTTTTGTGTTAGTAAAAAGGATTCTTAATTTAAAAAGATTTAAGAGCTTTGTATATTGGTATGTTAAAAAACCCCCATATTGTGTATCTAAATATTTGCATCAAACATACCGTCACATTCATATAATATCCCCTTCAGTTAAAAAAAAAAAACCACAGAAACCCCCTGAAATAACCATTGTATAATTTATTTGAAGCACTTACCAATGTCTATTTAAGGTAAAAGATTTCTAGCTGAAATGGTAATGTAGGGAGTCCATGTCTTGCTGAAGATGCAGGACTGTTATTTTTGTGAATGAAAGGAGCCATCACGGTTTGGCATGAGCTCAAGATCTGCTCTACTTTTTTTAACAATGTGCTGTTTCATACCTTGCTTGGGTAGTTTTCAGTAAATTGATGATTACATCCAGTTCTAAAGTAAAATAAAATTTTTTGCGTTTCCCAGGATTTTTTAAGTTACATAAAACTAACTAGATTATGATGACATCTTGTCGTGGTTAAAATGCTAAACTCTTCCCAACTGTTTAGAAATATTTTGAGTGTTATGGAGGGAACATGTTCTTTGCATCTGACTTCAGCTTGCTAGCATATATTAAAAAAAAAAAAGGCAAATGAAAAATCAAATCCTGGCATAATACTACTACTAAAATACTTTAAAGTCTGTGTTAAGACTGGATTAAATGCTTACAAGTAGCTTTGGAAATTCAACCCAAATGTAAGGGTGGAGAAATAATCAGAGGCATGCAGCTGTGGTGGGTAGGCATAGCATGTGAGACAGGGGGGTCCCACTGCTGGTTCAGTCATGGCCCATCTGGGAGACCTGGAAAAGCTTTTCCTTAGTTTGGGCTGTCTGCCCTTGGCCTCCTACCCTTGCTTTCACAATGCCTTCCTGCAGAATCTTGGCCTCAGTCTGAGGGCGACAGAGGTGCAAAAGCTGCGATTCAGCTGGGTGTAGCACGTGGGTGCCCTTGGTGTCTCATGCTCACCTTTCCCATTTCTTGTAATATTAATCTCAGAGACGATCGTGACACCACATCATTTTTTTCCTTAACTTGCTGTAATAAATTTAATGTTCATGGCAGATGCTGGATTGACAGACCCAAAGAATAAAATTATCATGAGGCAGGTAGTCATGGTTCAGGCAGGGATCAATCTCGTAATTGCCATACTCTTGACTTTGAGGACTTATCTTAGTGGGATGTCGGACTTATCTTAGTGGGATGTCTGACTGAATGGTACAAGTGGAAACCAGTCTGATTCTTCATACTTATCCATAAATGAAAAAAAATGTGTTAGAGATTTGAAGATGTATCAAAGACCAAATACCTGTCTGTCATCTACAGGGACAGCACTTGGGACAGCCACTGCCAAAGTGGGAGGCCAGTAGTAGCTACTTGCCTTTGGCCTGGAAAAGAGCATCCCAAGAGCTGCTTTATCTCAAAATGGGCTGAAAAACACCTACAGAGAGGTGAAATTGTGACTTGATTATTGGAGACACCAGGGAATCCTGGCTGTGCTAAAACCTTCCCATGGCTGCATTTATTTTTGCTCCACTGACAGCAAGGTGAAGGACTGCTCCAAAAAAACCAGACCTCTCTCTTCACCTTTGTTGTGGCATTTTGAACGCAATTATTCTCTCCCTGGTCAAGCTCTTTTAAGGAAGAGATTAAACACAGTAGGCTCTCAGAGTATCTGCACTGCACAAGAAAAAGCTGTCCCTGAGTGGCCCAGCTCTGTGTCAAAGGCAGCCACCTCGATGCTCAAGGAGACTGAGAGAAGGGTTCACGTTCCTGATTTGCTTTCATTGCTGTCATTATCACTTGAGCTGCTAATAACAATTTATGGTGTTGTAAACTAAAACGACTTCTGGAAGTGCTGCTTCTCAGAGAGAATGTTTCTGGTGTGTCTTTCTGTGGTGGGGTTTCTTTCATTATTCTTATTCTTATTATTATTTTAAGCTGTTGGGAATTTTTTCTGATCTGACTTATGCAGGCACAAGGTCAGACTAACCTACCAGTAAATGAATGCATGGAATGAAAGTGTGTCTGTACATGATGCAATGTAACTCATGCTTATGAAATAGTCTGGGCAGTGTAGAAAGACAAATTAAATTAGAACCTGAGTCAGTTTCTATCACACAGCCTGAGCTTGGCCTCTCTCAGCACGTAATTTTGCCGAAGTGTTTGTTCAGTGGTAGATGAAGAACATATCTGTGCTTTACCCACATAGGGTGTGCAGCTTGCCACAGCCATCTGCTCAAATTCCCTCTCCTTTTTAGTGTAGGCAATCTGAGGCTAAAATATTGATAAACATTCCATATTGCTAAATTAAGATGAAAACAGTAGAGAGGAGAGTTTTCAATTCCCCAGTTATTTGTGCCACGTGTGCTGCTGTGAAAATTATGGTGATAAGGAACATGAAAAATCTGACATGTGTGATAATTGTTTTCAAGTAATTTTAGTTAGTCTGGCAATAGAGATAATGAAAAGAGACTTCCAAACAACTCACCTGTATCTGCAGGCAGCTTAGTTGCTACTTGTTGTGGTCACTTGTATAGCTGTAAATGAAACATCCTGTATTTACTCACCTCTAAGTGTGTTGCTGCAGATATCATTTCCATAGGTACAGTGAAAATAGTTTTGTTGATTTTCATGGTAAAAACCCATGCTCTAAATAGCTCTCTTCCAATGCATCCATGATCAGGAGCTCCCCTCTGACAAAATTAGAGAAGGGTTAAAAAAGAAAGTTTTTGTTTTCTGTTAGTTCTTCATTGCCATCTCCCTACTGCCTCCAAAAAAAGTTAGAGCTTTGTGAGCTGCCATGGCTTACAGAAGGGAAGGCTTACCTTCCTGGAAATTGGTTTCTCAACCAATGTTTGGGCCAACTCAGTTGCCTACACAGATGCTGAAAGAGCACATCCAGCCCCTTCACCCCAAACCACCAACACAGCAGGGTTTGGAGCAGCTTACCCAGGTACAGCACATCCTGAGCACAGCGGTGAGGAGCTGAGGGAAGGCTGGAGAGACCTGTGTGTAGGGTTTAAGGTGTAAACCCAAACAGCTGCCCAGAACAAGCTCTGTGTCCCTGCTGAGATGTTGCTGCTTGGAGGAGTTGCAGGTGTATCTTTGGCTCTGGGCTAGACATGGGCAGAGGCAACAGCTTCAAACCTCCTATATCTCACCGCTTTAAAGCAAACATATGGTAGGGAGAGAGGAAGAAGCAGTTCTTGGAGCCAGTGAAGAGCATTTGGTAAAGATTCACATGCATTCCTACAGGTTGCAGGTACTGGGCTGGCTTTACACAAGAGGAGTTCAAATGTCTGACTGTGGGGTGGGAGGAGGAGGACCCCAATGTCAAGGACTTGCCCAAAGGGTGCTGTGTGCCTTGTTAAAGCTTTACATCTGTTGGCTCATGTACCTGGGAGACCACAAAGGTCTTCTGAAGTTAAAATGCAAGATAGGGAAGTGAGATATGAGAAAAATGAGACTTGGATACGGCTAGAGCGTTAATTTAAGTATTTAAAGAGGAAGGGGGAGAGGGGAGGAAAGACGGAAGGACTCTATCTCTAGATTTTTTTATTTTTTTTTAAACTGGATCTTACAATATGATGAACATCCCTTTTCATGACACTTCTCCATCTCAGCAGAATTATTTGAAATCTTTGCTATGTTGCCCCTTAAATCCAGAAGTTGTTGGGTTCTGCAGCCTTCAGAAACACCTTGTAGAGCAAATGAGATCTGTGATATGTCAGAAAAAGAGAGGACTTTTCTGCAGTTATTTTCTTGTGTGTAGACAGTGGCACTGAGGGAACACAGGTGTACCAAAATTAAATGAAGAGATGGTTTGTTGGAGAGATCTCTGCTGAGGAGAGCACCTGCCATCACAGCCACAGTAATAAAGAGTTTTGTGAAAGCCATTTTACTCCCTGCTTCTAAACCTGTCAGCTGCCTTGTCTCCTTGTGCTGTGGTTCCCGGGTTTCTGGAGGCTGCTCCTTCCTGTGCCTGCCCAGACTGTCTGCTGTTTCTCCCCAATATAACAGGAATGTTATCTTGAGCCCTTGTTCGTCTGCTGTTTGGTGTCAGACAGTGGAAACTGCATTTCCAGCATCTGTCTCGGAGTCTCTTCCAGACCCTTCCTGCTTTGAGCAAGTCCCCCTCCCAAGCCAGTGGCTACACAGTGCTGTGACCTGGATTTATATAATTTTACCATCTCTCTTATCTCTGCCTCATTTTCTCTGCTCCTTCCATGTTCAGCCACCTGAGGATCTCCAGTGTATTGAGCAGCCTAACTTTCAGGAAAGCTAATTAAATTCCCAGCCTTAATGCTACTTTAATATTTGCTGTTTTAATTTGATTTTTATGTATGTAGTTTTCTCCATCAGAGTGCCAACATTTGCTGTAATTTAAACACAGTGGTGTCTGATGCTTAGATTGCCAAATCACTGCGGCATCTTACATGCTACTATTTCCCATAATGACAAGAAATGTTTTGGTCCTTGACTCATGTAAACAGTATTTCATAAAACTGTGAAGGCAGGGAATTGCATCTTTTCACCACAAATGAAGATACATGGCAAATCTAGGAGCAAACAAAATATTCTTTTTGTCCAGTCATAGGCTGTACTTTGGAGGTCTCAAAACCCTGCTGAGATTGATGATGTGTAATGAGTGCTAATCTGAGATCCTTGTGCCTTGCACAGTGTTATGGATATAGAAATTTGTATTTTTCATGTCTTATTTGCAGTGAAACACCTATCTGGAAACTGTAAAATGTGTCTGTAGCATTTTTGCTTTCTGCCTGGCTGTGGGTTTTGTCTTTATTTAAATGCTGTTTCAGCATATTCCTGGCTAATAAGGGTAGGTGTTTTACATCATTTTAGCAAAGTGGAACATTGGAATTATATGACTGAAAATCTATATTGTCATTTTTCATTTTTATTATTACTTTTCCTAATTAGGCAATAAATACAAGCTATTCTGATCTGTGTGATTATGGCAAGCTTTCTTTCATACTTCAAGGAATGAGGGAGTATGTGGAAAAAGATTCCAGCTATGCTTGAAAAAATTTAAAATTAATCATTTCATATGTTGCCTGCTGTTGTTTTACATGAAGAGTGTGTTTGGGGCATGTAACAAAAAAAAAAAACCAAACAACAAACCTGATTGTCCCCAAGGCTCATGTCTGTAAATTTTTCTGGTAAATTAGAGGTAGACATAGTCCTTCGGCATTTTTTGCGGACAAACAGCCTCTACTTACCTTTTCAGAGTCTGCAATGAAGAGCAGATGTGATGTGTTTTTATTCAGTTGCCTATGTAAGGCTAGTCATCGTTTAATGAACATGATTTCAGATATTTTTCCAAGGAACAGAGAAGAAAATACATGTTTTTCCTCCTGCATATAGTTTCAGGAAATTTGGAAAAAAGATAAAATCACATGAGCAGGGCTCTGCCAACTCTGGGGCGGGGTAATAAAAAAAGCACATTGACAGCTCCTGGTGGAAGTGAGGTGGCAGCGCTGTTGATCACATCAACTGTGCATTAACTTTCTCTGCAGCATTGGCTGTGGTTGCGGGTGTAAATTGTTGTCCACGCTGCAGAAGGACTTTGCTCCTCCCTCACAGGTTCTCTGTGCCAACTTTCTCTCCATTGTCTTGACCGAGTGACAAATCTTCCCATTACTCTTTACATAAAAGGTTTGCTGACATATTGCAGCATTGCAAGCAGACTTTTATTCTTATCAGTTTTATATATTTGTCTTTTGTGCTACTATCATGTCTTCTCATATAATAATAATTGTCATCACAATTATGTAACTCTACAAATAGCTGTCTATAAGTGTCCTGAACGCTACTTTTACGTAAGCACAGAAATGAATGTTGAGAAAAAAACCACCCGTGCTGCATTGTGAGGGTAAAGCAGCCCCTTTTAACAGCTTTATGACTCTTAGAAAAGCTCTAGTTATGAGTTTTCTGCTTAAGTTTTGATTAGTAGGATTCAGAGCTCTGTTAGAAATTGCATTTCAAGTTGTATCTTTCTCCCTTCTGTCTCGTTACAACGTGATTCTTTTCTTTCAAAGCTAACTTACACTTGGCTTTTAACTTAATTTGCCAAAGTGTTAAGATCTTTGATCTTTCAGACTGTTGAACTGTTTTATTGAAACTTCCAAATGGGACCAGCTGCTCTCCTGATAATCATGACGGTTCTAATAAGCCAGTAACTGACAGTAATTGAATTAATTCTGTGTTCTTGCCGGTAAAAAAGATGGAAACAAAAGTGTTATTTTTGAAGACCTATTGTGAGGTCTCACACAGTCTTTTTCCAGATTAAAATAATTAATAGTTATGAAAATAATGCTCTTGAAGTACTAGGGCATACAATGGCTGTATTAATTGTGTGCTGTATTTTCTTATAGCATATCCAGGTACATCCTGTTCAGAGGTTAAAAAAAACCCAAACACAAACCCTCACTTTGGTGGAAAAAATCTCCAATACGCTCTTTTTTTTTTTTTCCTTTTCTTTTTTCCCCCCAAGGAGTTCTGGAAATGAATGAGTTTAAGCCCAATGTTCCTAAAGAGTGTGTGTGTACATGGGCTTGCAAACATTTGATCTTATTTTTATCTTCTTGATATAAAAATAAATCCATTAACTCTTCCAGAACAAAGCAAACGCAATTTAAATTTCTTCACATATTAGCTGATTGGCCTTCCTGCAGGAGAAAAAGGCCTGCACAGAATATTATAAAGGGTCGGTTTCCTTAGAGATTCTGCTATGAAATTGTGGCTCTGTCTTTATTAAGCTGTGCTGTGCAGAATATGATGCCTGCATTATAAATCCTCTGATAATTGGGATGTGAGGCCCTAGGTCCAGGTGTTTAAAGGTGGTGCTCCACTAACCATTGCAACACATAGGGAATTGGGATAGCAGCAGGATAATTGTTTTTTCAGGAAGATGTGACTTTTCCAGAAATTCTGTCCTCCTCCCAGTTCACTACCTAAAATATAGAACTCAATGTAATTCAAAGAAATATTTAGTCATTGCCAAATTCACAATTTTCTGATGAAAAGCTCTTTAAACTGAAACACTTTTGAAACACTCCAAATGCCACAGCATTTATTTAGTCTATGCTATAGCTACTGCTTTTCTTCTGTGTACTGATAGAGACAAAAGCACTTGGTGAAATACTCAATTTGTTTGTAGATAATTGCAATTAAAAAAAACTATTGATCCTTGTGGTAATTTCTCACCCTGCAAGATTTTTCCATTGCTTTTGCAAATCTTCTGGGAGACGTGATTCACTGCCTCTTTCTCTCTGGATGTGGTAATTCCCAAATTCCTTTCCTGATGTAGGACTACGTTACTGGCAGCAATGTTTTGTCTCTCAGCATTATATATGTAATTAATTTAATACATTATGCAGGTATTGAATCAGAGAGTACATTTTCAAGTGTTTAGTCTGATATTTATACTAATTCATTTTTATTACTTTGAAACCTCTTAAAAGTAACTGAAAGACATTCCTGATGCTTCCTTTGACAAAGAGAGGCTGCTGCAAAGGAGCAGACCTTTAACTGCAGTGCTGAAATGTCAGACAACAGTTGGATATCCTCAGCCCCAGCCTTTCATTTAGCCCCACTTTGCTTGCCTTGTTCAGATAGATGAGATAACAGCTTGAGACCAGAAGAGTTTTGTTACAGTCCATTTTGCTCTGTCTGTCCTATTTATCTGAAAGGTGTTTAAAACCTCACACAGCATGTTGTATCATATGTGCACAAATTAATTCTTTGGATTTGGATTTAGAGCATCCCATCATTCCACTGTGTAGTTTTATTACTCAGCATACTGTGCTGTCGGTTTAGGGCTGGGACTGTGAGTTCAGGCATAAGGTATTGCTCTGGTTCATCCATAGGTGTTACACGGACTGTAAACCTACAAGTTTCACCTCAGTGGCAGCCGTGGAAGCTCTGCTGAATTTGCAGTGTGGGTCTGACTCCACTGCTTTACTGGCTACATCTTCCCAAATCAACTGATCCCAAGGATTCTGTGTCCCAGGTGGAAATTGTAGCTCTGACTACATTGCATTCACTCAAAGGAATTACAGATAAGTAGCACATGTTGTTATGGACGCAGGTAGTTCTGCACAAGTAAACTTCTGGTAAACAATAACTCCCGTGCAGAGCCCCTTGGCCTCTGAGCAAACCACAAAGTTCAAAGGTCTGGAGAAGGCCAAAGAGGGAAAGTCCCTCCCAAAGAGGGTTAAGCCCTTCATAGCTACTGCCTTTTGCACAGTGAATGGGGCCTGTTGCTGCATGTTTTCAACAATCTGTAAAACACTCTACAGTTTCGCAGAAACTTTTAATAGCGTCTCTATGGAGAGTGTTTTTGGTGCTTTGATCCCTTATGAATGTCAGAAGAGTGGTGGTGAACCTGCAGATGAGTGTCGCTAGGTAAATGTGCCTGGTGAAGTAGAGGGAAGTCATCCAAAAGCAACTTTAGGGACCCAAGAGGAAGGAAGGGGAAAGGAACTGCCTTTGAGCTATTCCTGTGCATGTAGAGAGCTTCAAGCAGAGCTCTCTCCATTGGTCAGGTACCACAGATCCGGAAGGGAAGAATTTTGTCACCCAGGCCTGAAGAAGAAACAACTTTGTTCAAAGACGTGTCGTGCTCAGGCTGACCCTGAGGGCTGGTGAGACACGGCACGCTGTGTTACCGTGCCCTCACAAGCTGACCCTGGAACCGAGCATCCCCCAGCTTTTCTGCTTCTGAGCCCTTCCAGGAACTTAGACTGGCTCTGCTGGCTTTGAACTTGGGAATCCATGATCAGCTCTCTCACTTTCTTCTTCCTGGCTTCTGGCCCCTGTGCTCTCTACTCTGTTACTCTGAGGCCTGTGAGTAGGAAAAGACAACGGTCTGCAGACTGATTTCTTCAAGGGTTTTGTGTCACAAAGGACAAAGGAAGGTGTGCATTGTGACGGGAGCCATCTCTGTCACACAGAGGAAGCGAGCACATGCATGTAGCTGAAGTGGAGGCTCTATATTTTATTTTATCATGACATTATACTGTTATATTATAGAAAGGGAGGAGCAGCTTATGCAATTTAAACTAATTAAGGCAATGTCATGATGGCCAGCTTTTACTATGGATGAACATAAATACTTTAAAGTAACTGAAGTTAAGCCGTGTATTTTTCCTTCTGTTTCCTAGCCTTGTTCTTTAGCTCACTTATTCAGTACTTATGGATCCTTACAGATGTTTTCTCCCATTCCTATTGCAAGCAGTGTTTGTGAAGCACCATTGGCCCTTTATTGTTCCTCCATCTAACTCAGCTTTGAATTCACCTGGTCACAGAGATTCTACAGCTCCTGCTGCTGTTTCAGCATGAAATAATGACTTTTATTTTAGAGAGAAAATAAGGCCACAACAATTTCAACGAAATGCCCTATTCCTGAGAGAATTTGTCTATTTGTCAACACACATGTGGACCTGAGTGATGTGGTGCCACTGCAGTGCATGTCCTGCCCTTAAGTGAATTCTTTTTGGAAACTTGATGAATTTCATCCTTTCCTCCAACCTCACAAATATCCCTTCAGTGCAGTTTCTCAAGGATGTCAGTGCCTCATTTTTGCTTCTCAGTAGCATCCAGGGAGTAGGATTCAACCTACATGAGTTTGGATATCATCTGGACAATGAGAAAATAAATAGGTTATGAGAAAAATAAGCACTTCAGATTCCTTCACAGAGAAAGAGAAACCATAGCATCGAAAAACCTATTTCTCCCCATTATGTAGAGGGGAGATGCTTAAATGCAGCTATCTGCGCTGCTAGTTTCTAAATTAGGTGATGGCACCTCGGTCCTTTCGTCTGCTCTTATCCAACTTCATTAATATCTCCCTGATTTGTAACGAGATAATTCCAGGTTACAGTTTTCAAGTCTCCCCAGTGTAATCATCTTTATTTCTTATTTTTGAGTTATCAACTTTTTCAATGGTACTGCACCGTTTTAAAGCAGAAATTCCCCACACAGCAGGAAGGAAGCAAAGCATAAAATGCATTGAATATTCCATTATTCACACACACACAAAAAAAGCTGTGTTTTAATTCTCTCTGTCAACAAGGGGCCATTTTTCTTGAATTGATGTATTTCCTGAGTTGTCTCTGACCTTAAAGGACAGACAGCAAAATCAACCAGTGCAGAAATTAATAAGGAGCTGCAACTACACTTGAGATTGCAGGGGTTTTAATGTAAGTCCCCTATTTCATGGTCAGATCAGGATAGTTTAGTACAGAAAATGTTACTGGGAGTTTTTAAAATGAATGGCCAAAGGCAAGTGCCAGGAAACTTCAGCCTGATTATAAGAGCTCTGCCTGTTCTTAAAGATCTACAGTTTTTCAGTAGCCCTGAGGAGTTTACTATACACAAAAGGAACTGGTTTATTTAGACCTTGGATCCAATTGCAGGGAAAGTTGGAAGGGCTTGGAGCTGTGCAATGAACAGGACTAAAATCCCTTCTTTTCAGGTTGTCATTTAACACTTGCAAATCAACATCTTTAGGGACTTCAGCCTTTCACAGTGACAGTCACCACTGCAGCTACTTGAGTGTGAGCTTTCATGTAGGGGATGATTCAGCTGGTAAAATTATGTTACCCTGAAATTAGTTTGGTACTTAGCATTTAATATTCTTCTCTTTTGCTCTGCAATTAGCTTTTACTAATGCAATTTAATCTATTTGTAACATTTCTTGAAAATCATAGTAGACATGATTTGAAATGAAGTTAAATCTCTTGAACTTTTCCTTATGTTAATTTGAAATGCCAACAGGGCACCAACTGCTGTGAAAATTAATGAATGAGCTGCACCAGACTGTCTTTCATTTCATTGGAATGACTTCGCACTCAGAGAGCATATGTGCCAAACAAACTATTCTCCAACACTGCAGATGATACTGGAGGGATAATTTTGTTGCTGATGAGGCTGAAGGGTCAGATTTGTGGGTCCCAATTTCTTTGCAGGTACGTTATGGAGCGTGGGTCACAGGAGAGGCAACAACCCTCAGGAAGATGTTTTTTTATTTTAAAGAAATTTTATTTAAATTGTGTGAAATATTACTAAACCAAAAATACAGACCATTGTTGTAGAGTTTTTCTGGGAGTGTTTTCCTCCTTATCTAAATATTCCCAAACAGGACATTCAGCTTTCTTAAAAGGGTCAATTTGTCAGTGTTATTTATTAGACATTAAGCTGCAAAACCTATGTAATGCTACCATAGAACTAAATTAGCTTATACCATGCACAGTAATTTTGTTCAAAACTGCAGACTGCACTTTTCCCTTATCCTGAAGAGCCGGGGAAGTGGTTGGTCTTAAGAGTTAAAGCAGAATCCCTGTGCAGCAAAATGAATATCAGGAGAGAACAAGATAAAAATTATTGACTTCTTAGAATTACCTGCGAGCCAGAAGAAAATAAACACACGCAGGTATTTTTTTCTCAGGTAATTCTGTCATGTCATATTCCTTAAAGCCCACTTGCAGAATGTCGACTATTTTATCTTGGTGATCAGAAGTGCTGCATTGAGGGCTTGAACAACAACTCTGCCATCATTCTCTGCTGAAATTCCCTTTGACTTTCTGAGTTTTGGCTTTTTTTCCTTCAGACGCCACAGAACTTATTGATTGTGTTCCTGCTGACAAAGTTTTAATATCTTTCTATTTAAGCATGTATATATATTTCAGTATAGCCTTGACACTACATAAGCACCATGTTACTGAGGGAGGTTTGTTGACTCAGGTGGGAAATTCAGTTCTTAACTGGAAGTAGTAAATATACTTTTTTTTTGTTCCACTGTTTGCAGTGTCTAATACCAAATGAAAATAAAATCAAATTGTGTGATCAGTAAAACTGTTGACACATTCTCTCCTAGATAAGCGATCAAATAAACAATTTTAGTTACACCCAGATTAAAAGAGCGGCACCAAATGCAATAAATTATTTTTTATACTCTGCATTGCAGTCAGGCAATGAAAAGACTAATTGGATTTGGACTTGGAAAAATACCACTGCTGTGCTTCAAAAATTGAAACATTGAGTAAACTGCAAAATAAAATAGAAGTGTGGGGCAGACTGTTCTGGTTATTGTAATGCAAAGGATTTACCATTTCTTCTCTGACTTGGACTTGATATTTAATGGGCAGGATGGCAATGTTTTGTGGGTAGATACAACCTGCTAACTCTGCTTCATGGAAACAAAATAAATGGATGTTTAAAGGCATCTTTTAGAAAGGGGAAATGAAGAGTCTTGTCAGCAGCGAGCCCACGACAGAGTGGGAATTGGTGAGGGACTCGGCTGCACATGGAGTTGTTCTGCCTTGGCCAAGCCGGGGCAGATCCCTTCCCTTTGCCTCACGCAGGGCAGCAATCTCTGAACAAGTCTGTGTCTCATTCAAGGACAGAACAAGGACATCTTCTGTGTAATTTTTCATCTCTTCTCCAGCCAAGTGTCATCTTTCTTCTCTGCTTGTTGTCAAAGTGGTCTCTGACATAATTTATGGGTCTGATTTATAAATCAAAACACCTGTGCAAGCGAACGCTTAAAAAGCAGATTTTAGAAATCTGGAGATGGGTGTATGAAGAGCACACGTTGGGAAGTGGTTCAGGGACTTCTGGTGCTTATGCAGAGGTTTCAAAGGGGCACCTGGGTTGTGCCTCCTGGAAGCACCAGCCGTGCAGAAATGGCACAGGGCAGCCGTGGGGGCCGGGGTGCAGCAGCCAAGGTTCCCCAGCCACAGGGAAAGGTGTGGGGCTTCCTGTAACACAACTGCGCTGGGAATGGCTTGGACTGCTTAAAGGGGGCACTCTGCAGGGCACCTGGGTTGTCAGTTCCCACATCATGTGTACCTAATACTCCTGGATAAATTAGCGGATAATTACATACCTTTAAAAATTGTTATGAATTAGTTTTTATAAAATATTCATGATGGAAATTTTTAGGGCGGAAGTGGGAAGGGATTAAAAAACAGGTTAGACAACTTCACTGTTTTGGGGTTTCTGTGGAGCATCCTGGTCTATTTTTATATAATCTGTCTCAGGAAAGTCCTTGATCTTGAATCATGAGGCCCTATATGTGAATGCTGTGGTCAGGTTCACTACGGCCATGTTCACTATATTCCTGACCTGTTTCTCATGCTTTTCTTTCATTTTGTTTGTCTGCAATCTGTCGCTAATCCTCGTATTAATGTTGTTACTCCCCCAAACCAAATGAATTTTTTTTTTTGCATTTTTCAAAGATAAAAATTTAAATATTTTATCTGAAAATATCAGAAGGAAATAATTCAATGTTATCAGACCTTTTTTCAGCTGTGTGTCTTGGACAGTTTCTCTCTGAAGTTCCTGAATGCTAGGCTTGATCCAAAACAGAATTTATAAGCAATCAATCCATATAGATAACACAAGAATATTTACTGTTCTGTAAAGCTTAAGAAGAATCTAAACTGATGAACGTTCCTGGTACATAAACAGGTTTTCAGCAGAGTCTGTATTGAAATTTATTTTTTAGTGCCCTATGTAAAAAGGCAGAAAAGCTGCTGAGAGGACAATTGTCACCTCTTCCACTGGTCAGGAGGTGGGAGCTGTTGAGACAGGGCTGGCCACACACAGCATTTCAGTTGGTGTTGTGGCATCCTGAAGGTGGGGACCTGGTTCTCTTATTAACCCTGGTGTTCAGGCAGACACAGTTACCAGTTTGAAATTTCCTTCTCAACCAGTGCTTGGTGTATAAGTTCTCTAAGGTCACAAAAATAGTTTAAGCTAGTTTACTTCAATTTTAGAGCTACCAGAGAGACAGAGGAGCAACAGTAGGAAATAAAAGGTTTCTAGCTTCTACACACAGATTTGTGCTCCTACTCTCAATTTATTTGCTACTTTACAAAAAGTTATTTTCCATCCGTTATGTTTAACACACGATATTTTGCATGAGAAGAGGGGCTGTGGTGTTGATTTCAGTTCTGAGACTATCAGGGCACTCGGAAATGCTGTTAACTATTTTTCATATTGATTGATACATTAAGTTACACCCTCTGCTTTGTGTCTGTGCGAGACCCAAATGAACCTAACTAAGAGCAGAATAAACATCTCTGCTGTAAAATAGAGGCTGTCTCTTCATCTTAAATTATGAATCCATCAGATTAAAGTGAGGAATTATTTTGGTCTTGCATAATATGATTAGTGCATGCAGCACCATTATACACATCCCGCATGTTGTGGAACCAG
This sequence comes from Atrichornis clamosus, assembly GCA_013400975.1. Classification (NCBI taxonomy): domain Eukaryota; kingdom Metazoa; phylum Chordata; class Aves; order Passeriformes; family Menuridae; genus Atrichornis; species Atrichornis clamosus. Next base: position 30,368 of record WBMZ01002846.1, read on the forward strand.
AATGTACTGTTATGTTACTAAGCATTCAAATAGTTCATCAAAACCATTCTGAATGTTTTATTGCCAAAAAAAATTGTGATCCTGAGGACGTTCAGGAATGTCAGTCTTATTACAATACACAATTATTAAACTTATAACTGTATTACCCTCTCTCTCCATTCAATATGGCCAATTAGTAAAAATCTGTGGGTCTTGTAATTTGTTTCTGTTATGTTGGTGAGAGAGTTGGGTATTTCTCATATGCAACCTTATTTAATTAAAAAAAAAGCAAAATCTTCTGTTTTTCTGAACACATTAAAGCACGAAATACATGAATCCCTTGCATCTCTGGGCTGCTTTCAAACTCTATTGAACATTAAATCTTTCTCTGTCATGTCAACTCTGTTTCTAAGGCTGTGGAAGCTGCTTCCAAGCTTCATTTCCTTCTCTCTGCTCCTGCAGTTACTCTCATTCCCAACCAAAAGATATCTGCTTTCAACCTAGTTTTTTGCCGTATCCATATTCAGAGGCCTTAAAGTTGCAACAAGTATTTTCCTTGGTGGGAAACATGAAAGTAATTAACTATCCCACTTATTGCAACAATACATGGAAGAATTTTGTTTGTTTTAAGCCATTAGGGACCCATTAGGGACCCGTTTTGGGACATTTAGTTTTAATTGTCTAATTGTTACCTTATCAGGAAGGGGACTGACATTGGAAAGGGCATTGTGTGTTTATTCAGAGGTTAATTTAGACAGTAACTCTACTCGCTTTGATGGGTATAAAAAATGGAAAAGGAGCCTTTTATCCTCATCAGTGTAGAAAAGTTATGTTTTTTCTTCATTCCATTGCTCCTGAAATTTTTCTTATTGTGGAACTGTAGATTTTAAGGACAAACTGGGACACCTGATTGCTTACCCTGACACTGTGTAGTAGATGCCATGGAACTTTATCTTATGTTAAACCTGTCAGCTTCAGCTCCATCACGGTGTATATTCTGCAGAGGTCTTCAGCCTTGATTTGGAGACAACTGGATTTGATAAGTTCATAGCATTTTATGGTAGCATGCTCTGGAAATTACATTAATGTAGATACAAATGTTTGTCTTGTTTCTTGAGCTTATTTACGCTAATCCCCAGACTCTAGTCCCCAATTTCACTCATTAACAGGAGTTCTTAACGTTCTACTTCTACAGATTTCTGATAGATCCATATTCTAGCAGAGCTCTTCTGAGAGGGTGTTTGCATGGAGGATTGCTGAGGTTGCAGTACGCCCCCTGACAGTGGGGTATAACTGAGGGGTCAGCATTAATTTGCTTTATGGTTACATGTAATTGTTTACCAAGCAACTGGTCACCCTTGAAGGACGATGCCATTAACTTCAGTGTAGATACAAATTCTGACCAAGTTTTGGACAGAAAGCTCATCTTGACATGACATGATAAACATGCTCTAGGGTGAAATAAAAATAGCAAGGAAGTACCACATTAAAAAATTAGCAACCAGAAATTTACTTTTTTAAATTTCTCCAGGCAGTCTCCAGTAGAAAATCCTAGAGCCCTGCCACAGCTCTCCAAGGTATAGGGAAAGCACAGGGGTGTAACACTGACGTTCCCTTTTTAGGTGCTGGCTCATTTCATTCTTTAGTCATTACTTAGTTCACTTCTGCTTCGCTTTGGAATCTGTGCATGATTCTCAAAAGTGTGTCCACTCTAAATTGAATTTTTCACCCATCAAGGCCATGTCAAACATGGCTGCTACTGATTTTGCCTTCCATCAGTGGTGATATATCTTCCTAAAAAGCATGTTTTCCAAGTGAATAATACAGATTTTTTTCCTGTACTAACTACCCTCCTAAGTTGTCTTCTTAATTTTGTTGGTTTTGTTGATTTTGGTTTTTTGGTTTTTTTTAATTTCTCTTGAATGAGATCATGGTCTTGGGTCTTGTAAGACTATTCATTTTCAGAAAAAAGAGGTGTTTTTTTTCTTAGACTGTTCTATTTGTTGTTCAGCTTTTTTTTCTTTTTTTTTTTTTGTGTGTGTGTGTGTTTTTGGTGATGGCTTCTGGAATTTTTCAGGGTTTTTTCTTTTGTCATGTGTAGGACAGCAGTTATTGTTTGTTGAGCCTGTCAGAAGGGTATTCCTGACAAATGACTTGTTAAAACTTTCACTCTTGGTGATGTTAATTTTTCTTTACAGCTTAAAGTTTCTCTCCTTTCAGTCCTTAAAGTGAAGAAGTAGAAACTTATGCAGTTGCCCCTTTTCTTACCCCTTGTCTATTGTGGTTGTTGATGAGCATTATCGTAGGCTCATATACTGTTTCCCCCATGATTTCCTTTCCACACTGCTGCATATAATTCAAAACTAACAAGGTTCTAATTAGAAAAATAAATTTAATCCTCTCTGTAAACTGAGCTCTTATAGTCAAGAAACAAATGCCTTCTCTCCTCCCTTCAGCTCTTTATTCTTCTCCCTTATTTCTGCTGTTTATGAGGTTTTGTTAAATATTTGTGTTTCTATTTTACCAGCATTTCAGAGCTGTTAATGATGGGCATGAAACAGTGGCCAGTCCCATGCTCACTGGTGGTGTCAAAAGTCCTCACCTGGCTCACATGCCTATTTCCAGTGAAAGTCTATTTATTGGTGTCGTTATTAGGAAACATGATATTACAGGCAAGTAAAAGAGAAAAATGTGTATCATTTTCTTGTATCCTGACCTGTCTTTAGATCAATTTCTCCTGCACTGCATTCTATAATTCACTCTCTTTATTCCCCTTGTTCCAGGAAATTTTTGTTCAAATATGACTCTGACAGTATGGCCTTGTAGTTATTACTTCAAATGGAGAATCAGCAATGCCTTGTCTTCTAATCTCTCCATTCCTTCCTGGTTTAGAGATAAAAATATTAAACTTGTAACAAATAGCACGTGAGAGATCACTGGTTTGCATTTTTGTTTCTTTCCAGTATGGAATGGATTTTCTTGAAAAATTCAAATATTTCATTGCTCTTGGTTTCTATACTTCCCAGCAAGTTTCCTTAACAGCATGCCAGTCAGTGAAATGGAAATAACAGGTGATGAGCAGAGCATGAGCAGGGTATTTAGTCTGAATTTAATGCCGTTGGTTGCAATACTAGTTCTTGATGAAAGCTAACATTAATATTCCTGTAAAGAGAATTCGTTCAGTAAGCTGTATTTAAAGATTGATGGTGTTTTGTGAAGGTGCAGGAGTTTTTTGTCACGTGTTCATGGCTGCTTCATACCTTTGCACAGAGACTGAAGTGGAAAAAAAACCCCAAACTGAAAAAAGAGCCAAGACAAAAAATTTCTCTAGAAAGGCATAAACTAGAACTTGTAGGATATGGGGGCTGCTTGTCTTCGTAGGGTTGCTATCCTTAGTGCATAGGTGAACTGAGCTTTCCTAGTCAAAAAAACCAGTAGGGCAGCATCTTAAAAGAGCAAGAAGAAATGTCGGTTAATCTAAACAACTTACTAGCAGACTCTTTTGTCAGAGTGAAAATACTGTATTCACCAGTTAACATGTTTTCTGTTTATATGTGTTGGGCTTGGCCTTAGAGGCAGCAGGAAGAGTTTATGGTACAGCCACCGATTTCCAAATTCTATCATCACTTATTCCAAAGCAGGAGACACAAATTTTCTTGCTTATTCCCTGAACTGAATGCCATCCTGAGGCCGTTCTTCTGGTCCTCAGTTTGAAAGAATGCTAATTACTTTCTAATTGTAGCAAGCTGGCATCAAATCAGCCTCTACTCAGACAAAATTTCCATGCCTGTCAGACAATAAAAGACTTGTATGTTGATAAATTCCTTTGATTCTGCTTAGAAGTTACACAGTAAAATCTCCTTTAAAATATGGTTTCCATTTGAGGGAAAATAAATATATTTTGTAAACCTCTATAATTATACATGGACAGCAGTCTCTCAAAGAAAACTAATTTATGTTCTCATCAAATGAACAGATCTGGAAAATGCTTTGTTTTTAAAGTTCATGTTTACTTGACAAACAAAGCAAGACTCAGAAAATAAATATTTGAGCCTCAAAAATTATTTCATAATTTTCACTCTTTTTATTGGGGCTTTTTTAAAGGGCGATAGAGGTGAGATGTCAAAACAGTACCCAAACCAAGACCAGAGTTCTATTATGCATACCTTATATAAAGATGGAGTGGAAGTTGTCTTTAAACATTATCCAAAGCACTGATTACTCAGACAAGTTGAATGCCTTGTGTAGAAGAGAAGAGGCAGGGTAAGCCAGCTTTACCTAAGGTTTCTCGAGCAAAAACTGCTGTGAGACAAGATGGTTTTTAGTCAGAGAATACAGACTGGGACTTCAGAAATCTCTTTGGTACTCATCCAGGCCTAATGTGGAGATATTTGCAAACCGGAATGTAGACTTCAAATTCACAAACTGCAGTGTGAGGTTTTAGATCCATAGATTTTCAACCCTTCACCCCTCTTCAGTCAGAGGTGGGTTCCTGCCACAATGGTGCTGCTGTGGAGCAGAAATCTCTCTCTGCCTTTTGATTTTCCTGGATTTGTTCACTCATTGCCAGTCCTTATTATCTTGCCTCTAAAACCCTCCTGCATTTTTCTGAACCTCTCCTGTTTTCCTTGGTATAAAACATGCAAAATCTGGGAGAGATCTTTGGAGCATCAGTATTGTTTGCATGCTTTGCATTAAGCTCCTAACTTCGTCTTGCTTCCTTGCAGATTTCCCAAAAGAATTTTTTAAGGGGTGAAAGGCTGTCTGGAGAGCCTGCCCTTGTGTCTTTGACTAATTGCAATATTTAAAATTGTGTAGGATGTGGAGCCATGCAGTGTGGTCTAGTGCACAATTAACATCTGTTGGGTAGTTTGGTCCTCTGGCCTGTTTCCAGCTCGTGCTGAGAATGTGAGCACAGAATAAGTCAAACAATTTGTCCAAATTCTTCAACCAGGTAATGGTGGCTTACAGAGCACTTGAGCAATTATGTACATTCACGCACTGGGTGTTAACAAGTGACTGGTGAAATAAGCATTTTGTGACTACTGCAGAATATTTCTGTAAATGTTTCCTAGTAGGTCTGTGTAGTGAAATTACTCGATGTTTACATTTGTCAGAGTGCCTAGTTCATTAGCAGGAAAGAAAAATCAATACCTTAACAGGAGAGGAAGAAGTATAATAACATAGATACAACTGCTAATTTAAAAATGAGGAAGGAAGGTTTTGCTGATTTTAGTTTTCATCATGTTTAAAAAAAAAATGCATCTTGTCTATTTCGTTTTTCTTTTTTTTTTTTTTGCACTCATACAGCTCCAAATAAAGTTATTAGTTGAACTTTTATGTTCTGCCTATACCTGAAAATATGCATGTTTTGTTAGATAATATGTGTAACAACTACTTAACATTCTGTAGAGAACTGGGAGCTGTCCGAGGTACTGCAGCAATTCAAGTGTTGGCTATAACATTCTTGACGGTGGTTATGGAATGAGTTTCTATTGTAGTTTCTTCTGATTGCTCCAGAGAGTTTGGAACTAAGTGTTTGGAAACAGTAGAAAGAAACAATAATTGTGCTGCCAAGAACCAATTCAGTTGCTAGAGTTGCTGCATTACTTCAGTCCTTAAAAATATTTACCGTGTTAGTGTCTGTAATATCAGTGGGATTAGGTGGGGTGTTCTGGAGGATTGCTATAAAATACAGTCCAATTCTTTATTTTATGGTTTGTTTCTGGGTTGGTTTAGTTTGGTCATCTTTTTTTTTTTTCTTTACCTTATCACAGTCAGAATATTTGCACAGCTGTGCAGTGCCACAATATGGCAACAGAGAGGTCTGTGTTGTACAATGCTGTCTCAACATGTAAAGGATTGGATTTTCAAACACAGGCCAACTCTTAATTGGTCCATTTTCATTCATTTTGGGTAGAACTCCAGTTTTTATCACACCCAGAAGCATGAAGTAGCCCCTTCAGCTTTGTAAATCCACGCCCAGATATCCTGAAATGACCACTTGGGTGCTCCCAACCACTGTAGACATCTGACTCTACTGGGCACTACAGCAGCTTGAAGACACACAAAATACTGTCTATTCCAGCAGAATAGCCCCACTTGATATGAAGGCATCAGAAATCTTTTCTTTGCGTTTTTCTTTTTATTATGACCAGAAGCACCACTTTGGAGCTTTCTATGCATGGGCAGGGGGAGCAAGAGAGGCTCCATTTACCGCTGGCAGGTCCAGCAGTCAGGGAGAATTTGGAACAAAGCTTGGTCTGGCTCAAATCCCTGCTCTGTGCTGACTGGAGAGCTGCTTTCACTTGCCCTCTAGAAGGACAACGCAATGACTGTAATTACTGACATCCTCAGGATTATTCAAAATTTATGGTTCTCAGTGACTTTGATTATCTTTAAACTGGGTCCTTGGAGAGATACCTTACATTTGGGCAGAAATAGAAGTCTTAAGAGCATCACACTCGTATTGTTAAAGGATTTTAAATAGATAATTTTCCTGGCTTAATCCTTTGATCATCTCTCCCTTTTTGCAGATCTTCAGTCACTTTTCATCAAATGGGTTACACATATTTTTCTTTGAGGCTTTCATAGGCTACCTTCAGACTACCAATGATTTCTGACTTGGTATTGCTTTTTATCTTCAGGGAACTTACCAAGAGTGTTGCCAGCTGTCATAGTTGTTTTAATCTGATGAATGCTCTGGCTGTGTGAGTTTTTTTATTGTTGATAGTGGTATTTTGTTTAAACTATAAATCCTACTTTCAGTAATACTTTGCTTCTTGCATGTCTGCATGCAGTCTTGAGGTTGTAACTTCCAATTTCTTTTTGTAATCCCTAGACCAGTTTGAAATTAAAATATGTTAGTACATATGTGCTTCATTACAAAATGGACTTCCAGGATTTCATTAGCATCTGGTGTGTTGCTTAATGTCTTCTTGTAAAGCTAATTAAGTGTTATGCTATAATGCATAATTGTGTTTTATTTTTTCTTAGCAGTACAGCAGGCTGCTCCAGGAAAGAAATAAGTGAATGATCAAGAGCATCATTGTGTTTAATTTAGATCTCCTGCACTCTCTTTTAATAACAACAATAATCACCACAGTGGCCAGACATCTAAATGTCTAATTTACAGATGCGGTGAGTTTAACTCCAGAAGAATTCAGTAGTATCTGCAGCTGCTCTGCATGTTGGGGCTCAGATCTGTAATGAGTACTATTTCTTAATTTTGAAACAAGCTAGGGCCTCAGCAGTTGTTTTTAAAATGTTCTGTATAGCATAATTATAGTGTCCATCTGAATTACCTGCCCACAGCAGTGGCCCACATCTTGGAGTTTTGTTGAATTATAAAAGGCTGCATTGGTTGAGCCTGGATTAACCCACCCCAGTGACTACTGTAGCAGGCTGTTTTGAGTTTAAAAGGGTGACTTTGGATGTGCTGAGCTCTCACTGAGATCATCCTTGATGCGTTACATCATCTACATCTGGACTCAGATAGCTCCAAAGGCACAGGGGAGTATCCAGCTGACATCAGTGAGCACACCCTGAGGTCAGTAAGTTCACCCTTGTTGCATAATAGTGAAAGCAACTTCAACTTCATTGGCCTTCCTAGACCACTGTCTCCTTACACTCTCTTTAAAAGCCTTTAGGATTCAGGCAGCCTCTTCCAGGACTCCATTATTCTTAAAGTTTGAGCTCATATCAAACTCTTTCTAAGCTTAAGCAACCTTCATTTTACTGATGTTTCCTCAAAAGGTTCAGGTTACCTAGACTTCTGGTTTTTCTTCTTGATGTCTTGGAATAATCCCATGTGAAGCTCTTGAACTCACCTGTTTAGCCTTAACGCGTTGATCTGCCTATACCTTGTATCCAAAAGTGTTGAAATTGAGGTAATAATGTTACCCTGCTATCAACGTCTTATAAGGATCCTTTCATAAATGATTATGAATCTCTCTAATAGTAGGATGTTTGTAAGCACCTAAAGCAGTCAGAATGGCATGTAACCACCACTCTGAATAGCAGGTTTCACGTGCATTTTACACACCGCTTATAAATGAAGACCCTTGAGTGAGAGGCCCTGCTGAACTTGGGCCCCGGGCTCCCCTCTCCGGGTGCTCAGAGGAGAGAGCACTGTGTGTTACAAAATGCAAATTCTACCTCTGTTCCTTGACATCAGATGAAAAAAAAATCTGCTCTGCAAAGGTACAGATTTAGGTTTAAAACTGAGGATAAATGCAATTTTTATTGAAAGAAAATAAATATTTATGAACTGGGCACAGGTCTTACCCATGCTACATGAAGCTTCCCAAACAGTCTCACTTATGTCAGCCTCCAGCTTTTACCTGCTGTTCTCATTCAGTGAAACACCATATTTTCCTGTTTAACTGAGAAGAGTGGATTAACTAAGCATTTTATCAAATATTGCCTTTCTGGTGGTAAACACTGGATCTTCCTTTTGAAATCTGTCAAAGCCTTCGGTGGCTCAAAGGAACCATAATGTGCTGAACCATGTAATGCCCTATTGAAATGTCAGGTCCAGAATAGGATGAAACACCTACAATATTCTTGAGTGGTTGCCCTGCACTAAGGATTTGATACAAGGCCACTGGATGAAAAGCTTTTAGACCAGCCTGGTGTGTTATGTAGATCTTGTTCAGTGACTCTGTATTTGTATTTTGCAATCCAAGCTTCATTATCTGGCCATTCTTCCACCGTATCAAAGAACCAAAGAAGCAACAGGTGAAAAAGGACAAAGGAGAATAATTTAAAGTCTGCAGAAGTTGCTTGCTGACTGATTGTATGTCCTTTATGAAATGCCAGCCTTGCTGGCATCTGAAGAACCAGCAGCACAGTCCAGTACCCTTCTGGCCTGACAGTAAAAGAACAAGAGTGAAACAAAAGCATAGCAGTGGATACAACTCTCTTTATTCCTGAGCAATACCACAAGGTAATTCCTTGCCCAAAATACACAGAATAAGTGATTGCAGCACAACAGTGGCTCTGGCTGAAAAGTCCTGTGTTCCCTGCGTGTGGTAGAGCACACTGTGGTGCTCTGTCATTGCAGAATCGCAGAAACACAGAATATGCTGAGTTGGAAGGGTCCCAAAAGAATCACTGAGTTCAGCTCCTGGTCCTGCACAGGACACCCCAAGAGTCACACCATGTGCCTGAGAGCATTGTCCAAATGCCTCTTGAACTCAGACAGGTGCTGTGACCACTTCCCTGGGGAGCCTGTTCCAGTGCCCAACCACCCTCTGGAGGAAGAAACTTTTCTAATATCCAACCTAAATTTCCCCTTACTCAAGTTTAGGCCATTCCCTCAGGTCCTGTCACTGATGCTTCTCTTGGCAATCAGCACTTACAAGATCCTTGCAGGATTCCTGAGCTGCAGTGCCACTCTCAGCACTAAGGGAATCATGCTGGGCACTTGCTGTTGTGCAAAATGGGACAGTCTTCCTCCACCCAGCTGTATTAGGAACCTCTTCCACATTTGAGCACAGCTCAGCATAAACTATTTCTTAGTAGCTGGGGTTTTGCATATTTTGTTAAACAGCTACTTTCAATGTAACTCAGCAGGTATTTTTACGTTGGTTTATTTTTGTTCAGCAGAAAGGATGTTTTCAGACTACTTGTTTAGGTGGAGACAGAAACAAGAGGGGAGCAAAACATGGAGCTACTTAGCATTCCTTTAAAATATTTTTCTTAAAAAACTTTTAAGTTTGGCTCAAAATACCAAGAAAGAAAAGCTGACAGCTGGTAGACAAATTGAAAGACAAATAGAACAGATGAGATTATGTTTATTGATTGTCAGTTCATGATAAAAACCCAAACACATTACTGAAACAAAAGTGTTGAAAGAACCTGTTCCTAGACTTTTACATAAATTTACTGCAACAGCTCTTCAGTGTCATCAGTTTCTAGTTAATTCTGATTTGTCGGATATCAGACACTTTTAATGAATAATTCTGGGAATTCTGAAGAAGGTATTCAGACATGGAATTTCTCTCTTCCAGTTGCAGTGGGTTACTGCAGTGTAGGGTACAGTTATACTTGGGATAAATAGTTGTATTTCTTCTTTGTCAGTTTTTCTACTTAGCTTTTCTGAAAACCCTTGTTCATCAGTGCCTTCTGAAAGAGATGAGCTTTAAGCCAAAGATTCTGAGCTGATTAAACCTTTTGCAGTTCTGCTGGTTTCTGCTGTTATTCCTCGTTTACAAGAAATGTGTGTCTGTCCCACAGAGCAGCTTTCCTACCAGCATTTGCTCTGTCCCTGCAATTCCCCAGCCTTGCCCTTTGCCAGCCCTCTTGGGAAGTGAGGCGATGCCAGAGGGAGAAGTGGTGGGCAGGTCCATCTCTAACCACTTCTCACAATTTCCCTCAAGGCAGCTTCTCTTCAGCTTTGCAGTGGTTGTAGAGGCTCAAGCCTGATTCTAGCTTTGAGCACTATAGGAATAAATAGTTTACATGGGCTTTTCTAGTTCAAATCCAGTTTTGAGTATCATATTTTCACACCTTTACCCAGACAAACTATAATGTTCCTGTTAATTTCTGCATACAGAACTGAACTTAGGCTTGACAGCCAGCTGCTTGCTTTGCCTACTGACATTTCCCAGGAAGTAAATCCCTAATGGAAGAGCAGAGAGTTTTCCATGTGGGATGCCAGACTGTCTTTGCCCTTGAGTGCAAATGACATCATGTTGTAGAAAGAAGTCATCTTGGAGCTTTTAGAAACTTGCTGCTTGGGCATCTACTCTGGAAACTTGTCTCTAAGCTCTTTGCCTGTCACTGGAAGTGTGGTGACAACACAACAAGTGAGAAAAGAGTAGAGCAGCAGATTTGTCTGGCACCCCCACAGCACTCTGCTTGCCCACAGTGTTGAGTGTCTTAAATTAGCATCATAATTTAAATGTGCCCAGTAGGAACATTGTGTTATCTGGAGGTGTTTGGAGCTTCCTGATATCTCAGGAATAAAGGAGAATCAAGCTCTTAATGAGTCTCAACAGATGTCTTAGTCCATTAGCCACTGCTGGAGGTAACTACTTGACAAAATTAACCTTTCTAGACTCTTTCTCTGGGCAATGGGGAGAGGCAGGGGATTCGACACAACTCCAGTGGGCTCCCAGTGTGACTTGATCTCTGGAGAAGCCCATCTCACCCCACTGGGTGACCAGCAAGGGTGCCATGGCTCACGGGCTGAAGTTGGCTTTTGTTCCTGCTGCTGGGCTCCCTCCCAAGCTCCTGCCTGCCCCAGCCTGGATCTTCCCCTGCTGGAGCAGCCCCGGTCCGTGCGCTCCTCTCTGAAATGAAGCTGTAGCAAAATGCTCTGTTTCGCTCTACAAAACCGACACAGTTAATTTGTCTTAGTTTTGTGAGGCTTATTTCACTAATAACAAATGGAAGCATTCTGGTACATGCCAAGCAGATTTACTTTTGCAAAACAAGTCCAGGAATAGGCTGTTCAAGACATGTGGTGATGCATGTTTGAGACATTACGATTATAAATGAGCATCTAAAGTGAAAATTAGCAAGGTGGTCTAATTTATTAAACCTGTATTTGGATTTTACACATACACACCTGCTGTGAGATCAATTATTATCAAGCTATGTTCACTGTAGTATAAATTCAGTATACTAATTCCAGTCATTTGATGTAATATGAATCTTTTTTGCAACATCTGTAGCACAACTTAACTAGTTATGATTTCATGTTAGTTACTCCATATCTAATACTACAATTTTGTTTGTAGTTTAAGAGCAAACTGCAGTTAGAAAGGAACAATCATCTTCACTTCCAAGTAATTTTGAAAATAACCAAGTTCAAAAAGCATTTTAGTTACCTCGCACTCACTAATATTAATGCAATAATGCAAACATTAATATTTTTCATTTAAGAGTATTTGAGTTATAATCAATTTGGTTTGCATATTTTTTTTTAGCTCTCACATTTCCATTAGTCTAGCATCAGACTTCTAAGAGAAGTTTGTTTCAAAATTTTTTTTTACATCTTTCCCGAAAACATAGTCATTGGTGTTACCATTTATGTAAAGTAATTTTAATTGGCAATTTTGTGATGCTTGCCTACAGGGTTCATGGTTCCAGATTAGGTTTACAGACTATATTTGTCTCAAAAAGAGGAAAAAAAAAGGCAAAAAACAAAGCCAGCCAAAGGTTATAAAAATTCTTTGATTTCTGGAGTATATGTTGGAGAGTCTTCATTGTTTTATTCAATGAAATAATGAAAAAACCCCCCAGATCCCAAAACCAAACAAAACAGGACCAAAGAGACCAATGACAAGTCTTGTTAAGAGAGACAGAAATTTGTGTTTATGCCATTTTCTTGATGTATAGTACTTCCTGAAGCTATTGTAACTGGAGTTCTTGAGGGCTGTAAACCTTGACTGCGGGTAGAGAGGTTGTAAACTTAATTAATATGCCTTTAAGAGACTCTTAAATAGAAAATATAATGTGGGAATTCACAATGATGTGGACTAACCTCCTTCTAAAGGCTCATAGGGTGGCTAGAAGACCACTTAGCAGTATTTTAGAAATATTTTTTGTCGCTAGACTGAAACTGAGATCTGTCTTTTCTTGCCAGATCAGCTGAGGATTTTATATCTGACATTAGGGAAATACCTGAGTTTTCCTGTGTCATATTTAATGTCACTACAGCTTTTTTTAAGCTGCACTGCAGATAATGGGGATAAAACTAAGGCATTGCACACAGATATGTAGACATAACGAGTGTTTGTAGCAGCAACTGGTTGTGCTGCACGTGTGCCTATCACAATGATCTCCTTTTGATGAGGGCAGCTTGGGCATTAGTGACCCCAAAAGAAAGTTGTAGTAATGAGCAATACTTGAGTTTGGTGTTTAGGCCATACAGTCGTGTGAAAAACACTGCTGGGATGCTCAGTAGCCATGGTGTCCTACAGCTGAGTAGTAAATACAGGATTTTTCCCTAGGATGTTGGGAGACTTTCAATAGGACTGACAAGTCTGAAAATTGGAAAGATATTCCTGGAGTAAATGATTTCAGAGTGAAATAACCATAATTGAAAAGGCTTGGATTTATAATTTTCCGTATGTTTGTTTAGGCTATTGCTGTCACTGCTGTGATTACTGGAGTACCAGGAAGTTAGCAAACATTTAAGAATTGTGTGCAATTTAGAAAGGCTCGTTTGGAAGGGATGTACAGTTCTCCCACCGCCTGCTTTTTTGCCTCTAACTCAAGTGGTGGACGAGAGCATCTGGTTGTTTTTCTGCAAATACATTTAATATATTTTCTGCATGTATGTGATAGGAACTTATGGCACTTGGAATGGAATCCATGTATTTATTCCCTCCTGGCAAATATGTGACTTTCTACAGACTTCTTCTTAGTTGTAGTTCAAATATATCCTTTTCTTTTGATAATTTAGAACATCAATTTCTTCTCGTTATTCTCATCCTTTTCATGATTTTTCAATGCTATTTACAGAAGCTGTGCCACCTACAAACTAGTAATCAAGACTTCAGGGCTGGAGGAGGAGCATGTAAAAGGGATAAAATCCACTTAATCTACATAGACTGGTAGTTTAAGGACGAGAGCACGGCTTCGGGGTGGGTGAGAAAATTTTAACCCTGGTTTCCTGCCTTTGGAGAGTATTCCAGACATGAGACTACTGCAGCAGAGCTTTCTGCAGCACTTCTGCTTGTGGCTGCTGTGTGTTCAGTCTCTGTTTGGAGATGTCTCCGTCCCTGTCAGTGGCTCTATCCAAGTTCTGGATTGCAGCACTTGTAAGTGGCTAATTAGGTCTGTCTGTAAGTGAAAGGTGCTCTGGGTCACGTGGGGAGTGTGTGACAGAGAAGCAGAGTCCTGATCTCCAAACACTCAAAACAGTGAAAAGTTGTGAAGTTTGGTAGAGCTGGAAGCAGATAATCTTACCAAGCAACTACTTTTATTCAAATTAATGTATCATTGAAATAAAAAAGTTTTTAATTCTCTCAGTTCTTACTGAAATAGTCTGAACTGAACAGCAGTTTAACACCTGTGACCTCTGCAGATCTCTCCTAATGTGTACAGTCCTCCTATTCACAGACACAGTGCATCAGTGTCACATGCTTTTCAATCCATCAATACCTTCACAAAAGCCTGGAAATTATTGTATTTTAAAACCTAATTTAATGATACAAGAGAGATAAGAGTATTAGCCTGAGACAATGAATAGGTACATTTTGCATAAATTCTTATTCTTCAAACAAATGAAAATAAGCTTATAAATCCAGTGTCAAATTCGCAGTGGTGATGGTGGGAATCAGTGATTCTGTGGGATTGGTAATAAGGTCCTATGCTTTTGCAGCAAGAGATTCTCAATCATTCCCTGCTATTATTATTACTGCATTTCTTGTGATTTTAACAGGAAAGTTTGCCAGAACAGAGCAGTGAATTTGAAAGACTTTTCTGGCATTGTCTTCCCTTTTTCCTTGGTTTCTTTTCTCTCTCAGATCACCGCCATCGTTAATCCTCTGTCTCACTCGTTCACATTAAAGTGCCTTTTATGCTGTGCCTACACGGGACAACGTGCACTGTACAAAGATACTCCTGGTAGCTCTGAATGAGCTGACTCAAATAATGGGGCCCAGCACTGCTCTTCCTGGGTGCCATCCATTGTGTTCTGCCTCTCATCAGGACTCTGGCAGAGCCAGCTCTGCTATTTTTGATTGAGCCAGTACTGAGCCAGGTAGAATCCTCTTAGTAGCATGGTGTGAGATGCAGCAATCTGAGGATGTACAAATATATCGAAAAACACATCCCTAAAAAACCCCTAACTTTTTTCTGCCTCTTTAGAACTGTGTTACTTAGAGAACAAATTACAAAGGGTAAGAGTACACCTAATCTGATGGAGTTTGCAAAGTGGACAAAGCTATATTTAAAACCATATTGAAATGCTGTCATAGCCATAAAATATCCATATCTGACTGAAGCTGGAAAAGATATTTAATGAGGAAGAGAACAGAGCTTAAAATAAATGTGAAGTGGATGTAACCGTGAGGTGGTATGACATAAATTGAAGCAGGTTGAACTGAGTAACAGAGCTGAGTTGCTAACAGCAGATGAACATGATATGCTGGGCTACACATGAGAGTGTCATAATGAGGACAGGAGCTGGGAGAGGAAGGATAGTCCTCCCGTTAGTCCTTTGAAAAATGTGGATCAGCAGCAAAGATTGAAACTGGGATAAATTTTGAAAGAACAAAAGATCTTTTAACTTTAAGCTAGACTTTACAGTATTGTGGTCTTAGCATGGTGCAGCCTCTGGCCCTTGGGTTTTGTTTATGAGTCTGTCTGACCAGCGTGTGATTTTTCTCACTGAATATGGAACAGAGGAAGATGCTCCCTGTTTGGCTGTACTATGCCAGTGTTAATTGATGTCTGCTGGTTCCTGGCTGTGGATGAGTTCAGTTGTAGGAGGAGGAGGAGAGGGTGTGTTTAACCCCCGATGTCTCTGCTACAGCACCTCCTGAGCAGCTGCGCACTGGCTACTCTGTGGGTGCCCTCTCTCTGCCTGTGTCAGGGCCACTGCTGAGCAGCACACAGGCGAGAGGTTCTCTGGTGGGGCTACACCTGGGGTTTGTGACTCCCCAGTAGCTTCTGATCTGCAAAAAACCTGAGTGTTAGCATCAATGCTATTGCAGACACCGTCTCTGCTCTCAGCCCTCACCTCTCTCAGCCATTGGTTACTGGCTGAGATACGCAAAATTTTCCCTTTTATTGCAGCATATTTTTGATGGCAAAGGTGTGTGTACTTCCTCCCTTGCCACAAGTTTATGTGCTTTGTTCCCAGCTGCTGGGGAATGATGGAGAAAAATAGGGCAATTTCTACTATCACCTCTTCTCTTTGTAGATAGTTATCTCCTATATCATGCCCCAGCTCCTCTCCATTCACACTATCTGATTTACCTGATGAGATTCCTGTGAGGCTGGTGTGGTTATGCAGCAGCACAGCAAAGTATTTCTGCCATGAGCTCTGAAGGATCCTGATTTCCGCCAGATGCTCCCAGTAGATTTAGTCTGAGTGAACCGGGCTGTCTCTTCCTGCATGTGTCCACCCACTCCAGCCAGCTGGTGCAGGAGAGCGCGCTGCATGTGATGGGATTGTTGTCCTTATTTCATCTGACTGTCAAGGCACAGAGATATCCCATTGTTTAAATTGGTTTGCTACAGTCAGTGCATTTTATTGTTTCACTGCTAAGGGCCAGTGATGTGGAACATGTTAATTGGCACTTGTTGGGATGCGGGGGGCTTCTCAAGGGTTGAAGGTTTTAAACACCATTCAAAAGATAATGCCATGACCTAAAACTTTTTTCAAACCATCAATGAGATTTAAAAGAGGCCATTCCATGTATAAAGTAATATAGGGAGAGGAGGAAAAAAGATGTTTAAAATAAAAGGTGAAAATTGTTTTTCAGTTCTGTTCATTGCACAGTTACCAAAATCAATGTGTCTGCAAATGTAACTTGTCTCATAAATCATTAGGTCACAAACCTGCACAATGTCAATGTGTTGTCGCTATCCTATTAAATTAAATTACTGAGGTAATACTTAACAGCACATTTCACGTGGAACAATGTTTTAATGTATTGAGGATGCCTAATAAATACAGCAGTCAGCTAGTATGATTTGAAATCTTTTAGATTTTAGAAGGAGATAAAGGAGAGTAGGAAAAAAGCCATCTAGTCACCAGGGATAGAACATACTGAAATACTGGGCTGCCGTGATGACAGATGTCCTACTAAATCCCTACTCAGTAATTATCAAAGATGGGTTGGACAGGTTATATTTGGATTTGACATCTTTGAACACAAGGGGATTGATAGACTTATAGACAACTGTCTCTTGGTTGAGCTTTGGGGAAAACTAAAAGGTAAACTCTGAACCTCATTTTTATTCAACATTCCCTGCAACTGTATTTATAAAAAGCAGGGATAGACTGTCATGTCCTGAAGAAAACAGTGAAATATGCTGGTTTACACCTATTCCAACCCACAGAAATTTTAAATTAGGGCACTCAAGTTGTTACCCAGTGCATTAGACTGCGTAAAGATGGCACTTGAAGTCCTACATTAAGCTTGGCAAAAGGAAATGAAAGTCCAGCAGTACTGGCCAAAATTCAGCCAAATAAAGGCGTTGCAAAAGAGTTGTGCAATCAGTACATCAGACAAGGTCATTGCCATGATTTTTGCCATCCAGTGTGAACTTCTCTGGCTGTGTCTAACATTAATGACGCTGCATTCAGTTCTTGGCTTCTCTGATCTCCCCCAGGGACAACATGCAAGTCAAATGGCAGAATCTGATCCCTCTCAAGCTGTAGGGCGAAGAGCACGGCAGGAGACAAAGGCAATGGAGGAAAAGATTATTTTGGAGTAGCAGAAGCTCATGTGTTATCAATTTCAGTTGTTTGGCAAGAGGAAAGGCACAATGAGGCGGAGTTGTGTGTGGTCACAGTCTGGGATCTGATAGAGAATTGGGTGCCTGAAGCAGACGTGCAGCTGAATGTAGTATGCTTTGACCATATGAAATGTATCTTTTTATTTATTGGTTTAATGCACAATTTAAAATATTATCTAGCAATAGAGTTCCCAGTGTAAGCTCCATTTTTGGTGTGTTTTGAATGCAATAGTATATGCAAATTTTTGAAATTTGGACAATTTCTGTTTTTTCAGGAAACTATAGTTTTATTCTCTAAGGGTTAAACTGTTCTATAATGCTAATGACTGTGATTAGGCTCTGAATCTTACAGGTTGAGTTTGCCTTTATTTTTATGAGATATTTTATGAGGTATTTTAAATTATGGCATAAAATAGTTATTCTTTTGTAAAGAAAAAGGAAGGGTCTATCTGAATGACATGAATTATATTGAAGTTGAAGCCACTTCTTGTTAGGACATATTTTACAATTTGTCTTGCTAAATGTAGTGGTGATGGAGCATTTTCTTCCCAGCACCATCACCAGGTAAAACTATGTTCATGGACTACCTGTTTTTTGGGTAGGAACAGGACAAAACTCTGTAGAATAGCAAGCATGGTAAGGTTTTGGTGAGTGTGTTTAGTCTGATTAGTCAGGTAAAGTTCTGGCCCTAGCAAAGCATACAGGAATTTTGTGATAAACTTAGAAGACTTGGACTATGTAAGAAAGCTCATCATAAGATGATTTTATTTATTGTGCTGGTTGCTATAGAAATTAATTGGTGTCTGTTTGCTGTCTTATAGTGAAAATTTTTTGTTCAGCCAATGAGTTTGGGAACCCTATCTCACATTTTCCTTCACTGCCACTTCAAAGATGATTGCATTTTTTCACATTTTTCTGCCTCTCTTTGCCATCTGCATTGATTTTCATAGTCATGACATATTTCCTACTTTCTAATAGATTCCTGTCCACTGCTCCCACCTCTAAATCAATGTTTTTAATACTTCAAGAACTCATCAGTATGAATGGCTGTAAAATTTAGTCACTTCATTGACAGTTGTTTCTTGCTTGATGCTGAAAGCTATTTGCTTTCAAAGTTTCTGTCAGATATTGCAATTTTTTTTTTTTTTTTTTTGACTGGAAGTCACAGAGATCCGTTTAAGGTAACCAATTTCACTGGAAATAAAACTTGTAAAACTGCTGACTAATTTAGGGGCATTCAAAGATTTGTTTTGAGAGATCACGTGTAGATCATTGTTGCAAAATACTTCCATAATTTCACTGATCACAGGGCAAGAGCCACACGTTTGGAGAGCGGGCAGCACTCCTGCACAACCCATCTCTGTCAGCCACTGACGCTGCATTTCCAGCATCGTTCATTATGATTTCTCAAATTCAGCAATATGAAACCCGTAGGTTTAAGCAGAAAACAATGTATTTTTTTTAGCAGAACTCAAGAAATTAAATGTTCAGGTGTCCTTAAGCAGTCCCAAGCACAGCCTTTATCTTGCAGGGATCCCACCAGAGGTGACATCTGCTCTGTTGTCTGCCAAGCAGGTGACACTGGATTACAAGCAAAAATACTTTGCACCTGCTGTAATCCCTAACCAGGGGAATCATCTTCATTAAGAGTCTTTAGCTGACATGGTGCCTGAACTCTCTGTGCAGGACTCTGGCCATGCTGGGATCAGTTGAAAACCTGAATTGAGTGTCTACAGTATTTTATTGTGACTGTTTCCGCGTAGCATTTTGCGTTACTTATAGGAATAGATCAATTCAGTCTGGACGGTTTAATTTTTTTTAATAGGAGGAGGAGGAGGACAGAAAGAATTTCGTCGGTCAAACGGCTGAATGTATCACCGTTTTCATTCATGTGCAAAGTAAACATTCATTGCCATATCGGGCATGGACAGTTTACTGCAATCATAACAAGAACAGCGTGGAACATTATAGTATGCTTACATTATAATTTAATATACTTCCGTTATGTTGTAATTGCTTATTGCTACATGTCATTTATTTATTCTTGTTAAAATTGTATTATTTTGAGGTTTCCGGGTTGGATTTTGGGATTCCTGGGTGGATTTTGGGAGTTCCTGGGTTGGATTTGAGGATTCCCAGGTGGGATTTGAGAATTCCTGGGTGGGATTTTGAGGGTTCCCGGGTGGGATTCGGGGGATTTTGGGAGGTTTTGGGGATTTCCAGGTGGGATTTGGGGATTCGTGGTGGGATTTGGGAGATTTTGGGGATATCCAGGTGGGATTTGGGGATTCGTGGTGGGATTTGGGAGATTTTGGGGATATCCAGGTGGGATTTGGGGATTCGTGGTGGGATTTGGGAGATTTTGGGGATATCCAGGTGGGATTTGGGGATTCCCGGGTGGGTTTCGGGGATTCCCAGGTGGGATTTGAGGATTCCTGGGTGGATTTGGGGATTCCTGATGGGATTTTGACGATTCCCGGGTGGGATTTGGGAGATTTTGGGGATTTCCAGGTGGGATTTGGGGATTCCTGGTGGAATTTGAGGATTCCTGGGTGGATTTGGGGATTCCTGAGGGGATTTTGGCGATTCCCGGGTGGGATTTGGGAGATTTTGGGGAGTTCTAGGCGGGATTTCGGGGATTCCCGGTGGGATTTGGGACTTCCCGGTGGGATTTGGGGATTCCTGGGTTGGATTTGGGGATTTCTAGGTTGGATTTTGGGTATTCCCGGTGGGATTTGGGGATTCCTGGGTTGGATTTGGGGATTTCTAGGGTGGATTTTGGGTATTCCCGGTGGGATTTGGGGATTCCTGGGTTGGATTTGGGGATTTCTAGGGTGGATTTTGGGTATTCCCGGTGGGATTTGGGGATTCCTGGGTTGGATTTGGGGATTTCTAGGGTGGATTTTGGGTATTCCCGGTGGGATTTGGGGATTCCTGGGTTGGTGTTGGCGATTCCCAGCGGGAGTTGGGGATTCCCAGTGGAATTTGAGAATTCCCGAGTGGGATTTGGGGATTTTGAGGTGGGATTTGTGGGTTCCTGGGTGGGCTTTTGGGATTCCCAGTGGAATTTGAGAATTCCCGGGTGGGATTTGGGGATTTTGAGTTGGAATTTGTAGGTTCCTGGGTGGGATTTTGGGATTCCCGGTGGAATTTGAGAATTCACGGGTGGGATTTGGCGATTCCTGGTGGGATTTGGGGATTTCCGGTGGGATTTGGGGATTTCCAGGTTGGATTTCAGGGATTCCCGGTGGGATTTTGGGGATTCCCGGTGGGATTTGGGG
>WBMZ01002847.1:0-17093 GCA_013400975.1 Atrichornis clamosus
ATCCTACGCCTGGAGCATCCGGCAAACCCAGCCCGGCGTGCGGCGGGTGCGGGAAGGGATGGGGTCGTGGAATCACGGGATCGTTCGGGTTGGAAAAGCCCCCCCGAGAGCATCGAGTCCAGCTGTTCCGCTAGCACTGCCAAGGCCACCACTAACCCACGTCTCGATGTGCCACATCCACACGGCTTTTAAATCCCTCTGGGGATGGTGACTCAACCACTGTCCTGGGCAGCCTATTCCAATGTCTGGCCACCCTTTTGGTGAAGAAATATTTCCCAATATCCAACCTAAACCTCCCCTGGGGCAGCTTGAGGCCGTTTCCTCCTGTCCTGTCCCTGTTTCCCAGGAGCAGAGCCCGAACCCCCCTGGCTGCCCCCTCCTGTCAGGGANAGAGCCAGGAGGGCCCCCCTGAGCCTCCTTTTCTCCAGGCTGAGCTCCTTTTCCCAGCTCCCTCAGCTGCTCCTGGTGCTCCAGCCCCTTCCCCAGCTCTGTCCCCTTCCCTGGACACGCTCCTGCACCTCAATGTCCTTTCCTGTCATGAGGGGCCCAGAACTGACCTCAGCACTTGAGGGGCCTCAGCAGTGCCAGCACAGGGGGATGGACACTGCCCTGGTCCTGTGGCCACACTATGGTTGGTACAGCCCAGATGATTTTCACTGGAAGGCTGAAACCTTGGGAAGTGATGCCTGGATACATTATGAAACATCTGTTCTCAGGGGTTTGGGAGCCTCTGCCAGGGAAAGCTGTGGCTGACCCAGTGAAAGATGTCTCTGCCCATGGCAGGACATGGTGATCTTTAAAGGGCTCTTCCAACCCAAACCTTTCTGTGGCTCTGCACAATCCTCACGGCACCACAAACACCTGAAAACCAAACACTCACAAATCCATGACACTGTGTGTCCTACTCCTCTGGGCCTTGGAAAGACTTTTCCTCTGGGAATGTCCAGCTGTCTCCCTGTGTGCACTCCCGGCTGCACCAGGAGAGGTGGTGAGGATAAACCTGGTGACACGATTCAGATTTCTGCTTGGCTCAGGAAACTGCTCCAGGAAGTCTGAATCCCAGGCTTGAGATGTGCCATGAATCACTGCTCATCACCTCCTGCATGTCCCCTGAATTCCCTACAAAACAGGGATAAAGAAAACATCCACCTTAGAAACAAGTACTCAGAATTCCTAGCTATTCTTACCTGTCAGGTTGTCAAAGAGGAAAAAGGGTTTTTCTCCTCACATTTTTCCAAACCCCAATGCACCATGTTCTCATGTTTCATTATAAAACTATTTGTTAAAAAAAAAATGAAACTAAATCTTTTTAAAAGATGCATCACTAAGGGTTGACTTCATCAAGGTGTGGCTGGCAATATTTAACAAGCCTGAGTGGAAGCCTGTGGAGATGGAGCAGAACACTCTGAGGGCAGGTGTCCCATGTTACAGCCCCGGGCTCTTTACCTCTTCCGAGTGGGCAGCAAACTCTGAAAAAGCCAAATTAGGACAGAACTCAGTGCTTTGAAAAATTCCCATTAATCTCCACAGCACGTGAAGCTGCTCTGTGAGTCATCACCAGGACCTGCTTGTGATTTAGGATAGAGCTGTCATCTTTTCTGCACATGGGGGAATCGAGTGTAGAAAATTCCCAGGGTGGTGTTTGAGCCAAGTCTGGGAATTGTGGTCCCAGTCCTGTGCTCACAGCCCCCATCTGTGCCTGAGTGTTGGAGCCCCAGATGAAGGCATTAAATAGCACAAATCCACCAGGCTGGTGCTAAGTGTGGTGCTGCTAGAGCCAATTAAACTCATGGCACTTGCTGCTGGAGCAAGTTCGAGCAGGTCTTGTGGAGAGTTACTCGTTCAGCTCCAAAGCCATCCATAACATCCCCTCAGTGCCTGGAACACGGCGTGCCAGGCTCCAGCCTCCAGCTGCTGCAACCTGCTTTGAATGGCATCAAGAACACAGTGATGTCAATACCAGGATCCCATTTACTTCCTGCACTGGTTTTCCAAACCCATCTCCCTCTCCTTCTGCTCTGAGTGCGGATCAGGGGGGTCCAGGTGGGAATGCAGAGGGAGGTGAGTGCAGGACAGTGCTCCCTGTTTGCTTTTTGGAAGGACAGTGAGACACTCCTTGGTGACCTGCTATGCTGTAATGTCAGGCCCCATGAATCCATCACATCCTGGTGCACTTGGGGCTTCCCAGGTGGCAGGACCAGAGGGACTATTTAAGCTGTAATGCCAGGCACAGAGGCCATTTCCCATCATGTGACTGAACCAATCCCGCCCAACTTCCAGAGGGTTATACATGGAACCCAGACAGGATCAGGTGCTGAGCAGGAACCTGTAGCTGCTGAGTGGGGACCTCAGGCTGATCATTAACTCCAGGGAAATTTCTGATTCTAAGATCACAACTGATATTATAAACAATTTTTTTTAAAATTAAAAATAAATTACTTTTGAAGCGCTGAACAGTTATGGTAGAAAACCAAGGCTTCCTCTTCCAGCTCACAGTGAAAGGTTCCTGGGCAATATCCAGAGCAAGGCCTATGGAGGGGATGGAGACAGGAACACTGCTGCTTCCACCCCCAGCACATCTATTGGGATGAAGTCCATCATATTTCACAACAGAGAGACAGACAGACTGCCCCAGGACTTGATAAAGACAGAAATCATGAAGCTTTACCTAAGTAAAACTGCCAAATTATCCTGCCCGCTTCTTTTAGTAAAACAGCAAATTAAAGACATTAAAGACACAAACACTTGTGTGTGGTTATTCCCTGCATCTCTGCAGCTACTTTTGTTAAAGGCCAGGAGGGGATTTTGCTGAGGTGGCTCTACAGCATCTCAAAATTACAACACCACCCCAAGAAAGGCCCTGGGCACACCTCAGCAACTTAGCAACAATGGCCTCTCAATCCAGGACTCCAAGAGACGCCATCTCTCCACTGATAGAAGGCATTATCAGCCTGCCCTTCCCTCAGTTCCTGCACCAGATAATGCTGAATCCTGGCTGGATTAACAGAAGGTGAAACGTGCCACACGAGATTGCTGCTCAGTTCAGGGCAGGATGTCAGGGTAAGAGAAATGAGGTAGTGGTGTCCCCCAGGGTTTATTTCCAGCCAAAGAACAGCTATAAAAAGCATCCCTGATCCTGGAAGCAGGGTACAAAAAGCAAAATCTGCTGTTTGGGTGACTGTCATGGCTAAATACAGTGATTAAAACATATAGACTGGCATTTTTCTGAGAGAGTAGCAGGCTAGGAAGAGCTGCTGGCATGGTAAACAGAGACTCTGGATCAGCTGGATCCTTTGTCAGTGCTGTATTTGCTGAAAATTCAAAATACTGCAGGTTTAGTTTGGTTTTAAAACTGTCAAATCCTCCTGAAATACAACTGTAGATATTTTTGCCTCTGCAGCTGGCTGGGTAACATTTTTCCTTTGCAGAGAGGCTGACAACATTGGTTAAGCCAGTTAAGAAGAAAATTAACTCTATCCCAGCTGAAACCAGGACATCCCCAAAGCACTTCCAAGGTGGATGGAGACTGATCTGTGTCATTACTAGATCCAGTTTTGACTCGTTATTCCAAAAGCTTGCCAAGTGATTCTCCCCATGGCCCCACAGTGACCCAGTGCTCCCACAGCTCACTGTGTCCTTTCTTTTTTCTGAATCCAGGGACATCTCTCCTTCCCTGCCTGCCTTGTATGTGATGCTGCTTTTACACATACAAGGAAATGCAAGAAAGCTCCCAGGCATGAGAACTCACAAAGCTGAGTCCCAAATATCTGCCACAATTTATAGACTCGTCTAATTTGCTAAGCCAGTCAATTAATTAGAGCTCGCAGCAACCCTCTTTGTACTTTTAATATTGACTAATCAGCTCCAGAGCTCGCTGTTTTCCCACTGTCCTCACAGGGAAACTGAGTCAGGTTTGCAATGTCAGGGCAGAGTTTGAATTCCATGTCCTGTCTTCTGATCCCATCTCATTTCTTTGCCTCTTCTGCTCTGTTTTGCCACAATGGTGGAAAAGATGATGGATCACCTGGTTTTGATCCCAGGAACATTTTTCCTTAGTGTGGTGCAAACCACGTTGAAGATATAAAGCAAGGGCCCTGGACATGAGAAAAACTCGCTGGATTTAAGAGCTTTTTGCTTTTCTGACAGATTTCTTTTTGTTCCTCAGCACTGGGTGCGATTGCAGCTGCCTCAAATGCCGGCGTTTTCCAAGGCAGGCCCAGGCAGTGGTCGGAATGCAGGAACTGCACCACAGCAGGCAGTGGGATGCAGAGCTCTTGGGGAAGCACAGCCCAGGAAGCTCCTGTTCCCCTGGACTGGGGTTGTGGAGACTGAGGCTTATCCACAGAGCAAACACCTTTACTCTCTGCCAAATTCCCACACAGGAGAGCACCCCGGTCCCTTGCTCAGCTCACCTGCGTTTCCGAAGGTGTCCAGCATGTCTAAACCCTTTCTTTGGCAGAATAAATTGCATTTTGCCCGCTGGCTCTGCAGATGCTCCCTCTGCCAAGCCCACCCTGCTCCTACATGGTATTCCTGTAAAACCACGCTGTCCCTGCATCCAGATCTCCTCTCCGAAGCTCCTCCCAGGGAGCCCCTTGGTGAAGCACATGCTGCTCAAAACAGAGAATTCTGCTGCAGAACTGACTGAGCTTTTGGCTCCAGGAAACGCGTTTAATTTGTGGATTTTGCCCCTATCTCTCAGGAATCCAGATGTGCAGCCAAGGGGTGCCTTGAGGAGAGGGACCCGCCGGAGCCGGGATGTGCCCTGGGCGGGCGCTGGGGAAGGAGCCGCGAGGCAGCGAGGCCGTATCTGCTGGTTGCCATGGATACAATCGCTGCCCGGCTCCGGTATCGGTTACCTTCCCTTTCCTGGATCCAAATAAACGAGTGTCGGTCTGGCTCCCGCGCAGGACACGGCCCCTGACACCCGAACCAAAGGACAAAAGCATCTGTTTCCAACGCAGACGTCTCCTCACAGCATCTGAGGGGAGAGTGGGAGGTGGCTTGGTTTTCTGGTATTCGAACTATGCGGGGCCGATAATGCTTTGCCCAATTCCATGTGGTTCTGTCCTAACCTTTGGCTGTTTCCTGGGACCGCAGACGAGCTGCTTCACAGCCTATCCAGCCTTTTGGATTCATGATGAGCTGCTGAGGATTTGGGACCTGCTCAGCACAGGGACCCCAGCAGAGCCCTGCAGGCTGCACTGACCAGCTGTGCCTTCAAACATCAAGAGGTCAAGAGTGGCTCAGACTACACTGAGAATCATGGAATGGTTTGGCTTGGAAGAGACCTTAAAGCCAATCCCATCCCACCCCTGCCATGGGCAGGGACAGCTTCCACTACCCCAGGGTGCTCCAAGCCCCGTCCAACCTGGCCTTGGACACTGCCAGGGATGGGGCAGCCACAGCTTCTCTGGGCACCCTGTGCCAGGGCCTCACTGCCCTCACAGTGAAGAATTTCTTCTGGAAAAGGTTCCTTTGTCTACCTGAAAAAGGCTTTTTCAAAACCGCCTATAAAAGACAATTAATTCCTCACCTTTTTTTTTTAATTTTTAGAACAGGTTTGCAGCCCAGGTGGGAAGTTATTTAGAGGGAGTTATCTGTCAAATTTTGTTTTTAATGAGCACACAGCTATGTTTGCAGTTTATTTCAGTGTAGGGCTATGTGAGGGAGTGAAAACATGAAAGAGAAAACTATTAGAAACTGTAAACAGAAGTGAAGCTGCCAGGGCTGTTTGCACTGTCCCCCAGGAGGGAGAAACCTGAGTAAACACAGCACTGAGTACAGCCAGGGTTTATGGTTCTTTTAGGTTTAAGAACTTGTAAACAATCTCCGGGGCTTTTAAGTGGACACAAAAAGATACCCCCAGTTTTGTGCTACTTCCAGAGCACACAGGTCCCACTTTCTCCAGACAGGGGAGAGGAAAACAAAAGCACATTTCAACAGAATTCCAGCTCTAGGAAGAGGAAAATGTCATTCCAGTGTTTGCAGTCTCAAGCTGACATCCTGCAGCTGAACAAGTCCGGTCCTGCTTCGCAGGAGGAACACACAGATCCCTGCTCCTCATTACCCCATCCTGCAGCTTGGGATGCCATCATTCCATGGGGAAAATAAAGAAACCGTCTTAGAACTGGAAGTGAATTTCAGTAGTCATGATGAGAAGCCCAAAGATCCCAGAAATCTATTTTCCTTAGGGGGAACGCAAACTGTATTTCTGATTTCAGACTGATACATGATTGGCAGCATTTCACTTCTCAGTCCTCTTACTAAACAGAGACCATTGCACACATCCAGCCTTGAAAAGCCACATCCCAAAACCAGAGAAATTAACTTCTAAAATATGAGAAATTATCCTGGCTGGGAATATTTTGGCCTGATTGTATTAGATAGGAAGGCATAACACAAGCACAATTGTTTGGAGAGCTGGGAAGAAGAGGTGCCTTTATCATTTAGGGAGAAAGAAACAGATCTCTTCTAATACCACTTGCGTTCTGCATTTTAGAACTGCTTCAGGCAGTGCAGAGCACAGGTATGGCTCAGCTGGCTTCATGGCCAGGTAGGAGCTACATCCACATGGTGCTCAATGGTTTCCTTGTTGGGAAGTGAACAAAAGGCACAACAGATTCAGTGATGTCAGAAACCTGATTCCCTGGCAAAAGAAAAATCTACCTGCCCCTCATCAGCATTACAAAAAACCCCAAACAAACAGATTCTGGACTTAGGAAGGCTCTTGGATTTTTTGCAGTGTTTCATGTTTTCCATCAGCAGGCCACAAATCCACCTACCTAATTATTATGTGCTGCTCTCATTTCATTGTCATACTCAGAAAAGATAATTTCTAGCAACAAAAGCAAGAATTTACTTTTATCTTTCTTCCTGCAAAGTTTGTGGGCACCCATGTGGGCGAGGCCACCTCCTTGTTATGCTGTGGCTGGGCCCTTCCTCTGTCACTGTGCAGCGGGGAGGGTGGTGTTGCTCAGATGGTGACAATTTACCACTGAGGACTAAGTACCTTTCATAAAGAAATGTCCCAAAATTCATGTGCAAGAGTTCAAGGATGTTCCCTCTCGTCTCTGCTTTGCTCTCCCCTGCATCTCCAGCCAGTGAGTAACAGTAATTGACAAAGTAAAAACTTGATTAATCAGGTGTTTTGTCACCCAGTGGGTGGATAAAAGCTTCAGTAGGGGTTATTTTATGACAATAAAGGTTTGGCCAGAGGCAGTGGGCAGTTTAAACAGTCCCAACTCTGGAAACTGGTTTGAATTTGCCACTGACTTCAGTGACAGCAAAACTGAGACTTGCATGGCAGGCAATGACTCCTTCCACCCTTTTCTCCCAACCTGGTGTCAGAAATTCCTGGCCAGATCTGCCTTCTCATTTTTCTATTTGCAGTCTGCACAGAATCATTTTCCCCCTCAACCTCAGAAGCCACTGACATAGTGTTGGAGATAAATGTCCTGTGGCAGTGGCCCAGCACAAGATACGGTGGAAAAAGGGTCAGTGTGTCGGAAATGGATAATAAATAACATAATATTTAACTCAAAAGTCTTCTGTCAGATATAAGGGCTCCAAGACAGTCCTTAAATAGTATAAGAATCACAGTGGCATTAGCTGTTAACACTCAGTAACACCAGATACTTGTTGAAAGGGACTATTGATCACCAGAGATGGAAAACAGTTTTTTGGCAGCTGTTTGCCAGTTGGAAGTTAATATGGGAGTCAATTACCAAGAGATAAATGTCCCTTCTGCAGGATCACCAGCAGAAGCTTTAGGAAGAGGAGGATACAGGCTTGGCTTTAAACATCATCACTATTCAGACAAAACTAGATGGGTATAAATATCAGCACTATGGTCTGAGAAATTAATTTTTCAGTGAAATGAAAGGGTTAGGGTGGAAAGCAAAGCAGCTCAGAACAGGGCAAAGCAGCCCACACAGAGTAAGTTTGTTGCCCCTCCCGATCCTGAACCAGTCAGGGGGAAAGTGGAGATATTTTGCTCCCCAGGGTGAGGTGGGGGGACTGTGACTGAAGGCAAAAGCCCTCCAGAATGCGCGTGTGGTGAGGTGGTGCTGCGGGAAGAGTCCCTCTGGTGAGGAGAGCCCGGCACTGCACAGGGAATTATGCAAGGCAGCGGAGCATGGGAGCTGCTGGGAGCTGCTCAGCAGCACGAGGAAGCCACAGTTCTGTCCTCACCTCTGTCTGCTTGTGCCGCTCCACCTCCTCACACTATTTCTTCACGGCAGGCAGGAACCCAACGAACCTGAGTTTAAACCTGAACTGTTGCCCCTCTCAGTGCTCCCAGGCACAGGGGCTGGGAATGCTCAGAGCCAGTCCCGGGCACACAGCACGTGACAAGGACCTTGGGGTGACATTGGGGAGGTTTATCTGGAACAATCTGTTTGCTCCTGCATGCGAGGCAGGCTCACAGCACAGGGTGTCACACAGCTGGGGCCAGCACACGTCAGTCCCAGCACTGGGACCTCCTCCAGGGGCAGGAGGAGAGGGGTTATCAGCATTCCCACTTCTGGGCTAAACTGGCCTGTTGTTTTCATAGACTGCAGAATGGTTTGGGTTAAAGCTCATCTCATTCCAACCCCCTGCTATGGATGGGAACCCTGATCTGCTTGTTTCACTAATCACAGAACAATCACTGCAGGTTTGTTATCTAGAACTACCAGAGCATGGTGACAGGCCCTGTTCAGTGGAGACAAGTGAATAAAATCTACACGTTCTTCAGCACACTCAGATGGCCCTGAAACATTTGAAGATGTTTCCTACCTCTTCATGCCACAGCATTTATACTTGTGACTGGAAATCTCTGCCTTCTGCTTTTCCCCTATAATTCTGGGTGGAGTTTTGCCCACTTTATCCAACAAATGCATAAATCCCCACCCCGATAAATGCAAAAATCCCTGTCCCAATAAATTCATAAACCCCTGCCCCAAGCAGGTACTGAGAACTGAAGAAGAGGAATGAGTTTGGCTTACCAGGAGCTCATCTTTCCGTTTTGCATCCATTTCAAGGAAGTATCAGGAGGGTGTCAAGTGCTTTCCCTGCAATCTCGCCAGCCCTGGGAAGCAGCCACTTCCTTTTCAGCTTTACACACTGCTCCTTGGAAAAGATAAACATGGAAAGCATGTGCTAGAAGAGAATAACCCAACAGCTAAGGCTTTTGGTAATGTAAAAGGTGAAGGAAAATCAGCAATGGATGGCATTATTTCATTACCTGTCACAGGATATTCTGTGAGACTTTAATGCAATGCAGGTAAAAGTTGCTGACTGGCAAAGCGAGCCAAAATTTTTACAGCATCAGAAAAATCACTCTGGTTAGACTTTTAAGGAGATTACCACAGATTTTACAATTCAGTTTCCTAGATTTGGCTTGTGGATAAAAAGCATACACACACTCAAATACTGGAACATGAAAGGAACCACGACAAAAAGCACAGGAAGTTTTTCAATAAGGAAAGAATAATTTCTTTGAACATTACCATTTATTCTGTGATCTCAGGTTGAAGATTCAGCAAGTCTGATATAAGCAGTTTGTGCCAACAAGCCTAAAAATTACCAGGCTTGTACAATACCTATTTAAATCTGGGTTTAGGATAAAGTATCCCTTCCCCAGTCGAGGACAGATGAGATGGATAGTGGCAGCTCTAACTTAGGCTCAAACTTCCAGGACATGTGCCACAGCAGCTGCAATAATGGCCTGAGGAGGAAAAGGGATGGTCCAGTGATTCTTAAAATAGAATATGGGAAGCCAAGTTCAAAGGCTTGATATAACACGGATAAATTCCTGTCAGCAATGTCAGCTATGCCTGTAAACTGATGAGGAATTGAGCACTCTGGATTTCGAGTGAGAACATAACAAAAGCTAGACAGAAGAGGCTCAGAGGGGGCTCCCACTGCTCGGGTGAGAGTTGTTTCATGCTGATCTCCCAGGGTGGCAGGGGATGGAGGCTGCTGGAGCAGCGCTGCTGCTGCTTCCTAAAGCCAATAACACAGATTAGACAATGATAAACCAGGCTCCCCAGGTTTGCTAAGCTGCTTTTGGACACTACCTGCCACTTGTTGGCCTCCCGGCCCCGATTCGGTGTTTCCTGGTACCACCGTGTGGCGGAGGGAAGGAACAGGCTGTTAATGACAGCACGTTAATGAGCTACACAGCACCGTGCAAATCCCCGCGTCCACTGGGCTGTGGCACAGAGACCCCGGGGGCTGCCAAACCCAGCCTTCCCCTGCCCACAGATCCGGCTTACTTCTGAAATCATGGATATTTCGGGCTATTAATTCGATATCAACGGAATTTTCCTCTGTGGGGCTTGGCAACATGGAAGCTGAATTGGATCATGGCATGGCAGGGAAACCTGGGCACCTCCAACCAGGCTGCAGGCCAACAAAACCCATCCACCAAACACCCACAACACAGGAACAACCTCTGGTATTATCTCCAGTAAGAAGGAAGTATGAAAAAAGCTAGTTTGATTGCCTACCTTTATGATCAGTCCTTGGGCTAAACTCAGAACCCCCAATACAGGTCTGTTCAGCTCCATCAAGAAGCACCAAGATACCACCTCATTAGAATAAAGGCAGACAAAATCTGTCTGGGCAATGCTAAAATAGTGATCTAGAGGAACCAGATTAAAAGTAATCTCACAGTAACTCCTCTTTAGTTTCATGATTGCCATCTCTGCACAGCAACAGCAGTCAACAAACTTGAGAGCAGGGGAGAGCTGCTGCCTGGAGGAAATTTGTTAAAAATCCAAAAGTAAACTCAGTGGGATAACTGAGTAAGAATAAATTAAATCCACTATCAAACCTGCTTAGAAGGGGAAAACTAGAAAGTTCGAGGGTTATGTGCCCAGTAGCAAAATGCAGAGTGTTGTGGTACCTGCAGGTGCCTCAGAAGGTAGAGGGATGAGCTACTCCACACCTGGGCCATCTGCAGCCACCAATAATTGTTCCTTCCACAATCTCCAAGTACTTTCTCCAGGCTGATTTGTTGTACTTAAGACAATGAAATGTTTTTGTTTGGAGGCTTTAATGTATTTCAAAAGATCTCACGTTTAGGAAGTTTTCCCTGAAATGTTCTGTTGCTGTTTCTTCTGCCACACCATAGCTTTTCTGGCTCCCGTTGCAAGGAGATGGTTAAACCACCAAAAGATTGCCAAAACAGTTTTTAATAAAAGGTTTTTAAAAATCCCAGCCTTTCACATCAGAAATCTTCTAAAGCCAACTTACTAAAGCTCTTTATTAGCCTCAATCAACTGTCCTCAGCCACAGCTCCCCCTGTGCCATCTCCTCCTCATCCCTCACAAACGATGGGCTCACTCTGTAAACTGTGAGTTTAACTGCAGCTCCATTTCATCTCTATGAACTGCAGGATAAGGTGCCATTTCTCAGGAATTACAGTCAGCAATATTAGTCCCTGGGTATGGTATTACCATACCTGGGATGATTTAGGGACAATGAAATCCCTGTGCCATCAAGCCGGGTGATTCTTCTGACACAAATGATCGTGCAACTCAATATCTGCTGGATGCACTCACTGAATTTAGTCCATTTTCCTTCCTTGTTCCTTTGCATCCCACCCGTGGCTCAGGGACAGGAGGAGGATACTGTCATTTTTTCCAAATATAATTGAGCTCTGTGAAGGCAAAAGGAAAACTGCTGCAGGGGGAAATCATCCTGAAACTCAAAACTCTTAATCCAAGGGTACTGTACTGGGAGGAGCAGGGACTTGGGGAGTCCTCCTGACATGATCCAGGTCACTTGTTCTCATGGCTTTTTAGCCCAATCCACTTTTAATTTAACATAAAATCACAGGCTGGCAACTTGTTAACTTCTGCTCAGTTTAATTGTAGGTATCAATATGTGAGAAGTATTGAAGAGTAGTGGACAGAAGAATGGAAGATGATATCTTCCACAACACAGACAAATTCCCAGATAGGAAAATTGGGCAAAGCCCAGGAATGTAGCCAAGACTGACAGCACTATTTGTCTCTACATCTCTATTTGTATTTTTACCTAAATTAGTGAAATCAGTGACTTTCTGAATCATCAAGTGGAAATTGTTGTGCATTCCCAATGCTTACATCATAGAATCACGGAATGGTTTGGGTCTCCAGCTTCCCAAAGCTCCAACAGGACAAAACCCCTGGTGCAGAGCCCACCTGACAATCAGCTTGTTAACTACTCCCAGCAGCACAAATCCCATTCCCAACAGATGCACAAGAGAGAATTTTCCATGTAAAATGATTACAATTTAGCAGAAAAATGTCTTTTCAGCTGCAGGCATTCTGGCAGGCGGCAATGCAGATTTGTGGTGCCTCTAAGCATGAACCACACACGGGCTGCAGCTCAGCCTGCCTGCTCCTCAGCTTTAATTTACACAACTAATTAGTTGGATTTACTGGCTTTAGCATCCCTTACCCTCTATTTGCTTGAGGAGAAATAGATGAGCCCTGCGAGTTGAGTCAAGCCCAACAGGCCAATAACTCCAGCGCAGGGCACGTCCAGTAGGAAGCGACTCAGATGGAGCAAGACTTGGAATCTCAGCACTGAAAATATCCATTGCTTTCAGAGGAACTCAGGTGGAAGATACCACAAAATCACTGTTTTCCTGCTGGGCTGGAGAAGACCTCCTGTGTGGGACCACACAGGCCAGCACACACAGACTGCAAGGGGTGTAAAGACTGAGAAGTTAAGGAGTAACTTCTTCAGCAAAGCAACCATGAATTTCCCCTTCATTAGCAGCACTTTGCTTAATGACTGGGGGTGAAGGGGTCGCCCAAGCACCCCAATGGACACAGGGAACACCAGAACATTCCAGTTGGCAACTTGGCCACAGGCAATGCCTTCAAAACCCAATCCTGTTGGAAGTACTCGTCCTCTTTGTAGATGCCCAACCCTACAAAAGCAAGGTAGGCTATTTCAAACTTTCTGATTTTAATAGATTTAATTACTATTTTAATGTAATTATAATTACATTATTGGGTGACATCCCAATTTCACCGCCCAGAGTGTCCTTATGGCATCACCCAGGCTGTGCCCAAGTCCCAGACCACTCCACAGCTTCAAGACTCATCCCCTCTGGCACTTGGAAATTTGGACTCATTGGGAAATCCCTGGCTCACACCACTCCTCTTGCTCCCCTATTTATTTATTAAAGATTATTAAACAAGATTATTCATCGTTTCTCTTCTACTTGCTAATATGACATACCAGCTATGGAAAGACAAAGATGGAGCAGTTCCCAGGAGTACATCCCAAACTGCCTTCTGCGCCTGCAGCCGCTCCAGAACACTTCCAGCACTCCTGACACCGAACATTTCTGGATGTGAGACTCTGCCCTGTTCATTTTCACTGGATTCCCTCTGAAATCAGCACAGGTTGAAACAGGTCACTGAACTTAATCACAAACAGACACCAAAACCCCAGCGAAGGCCAAGCAGAGATGGCAAAAATATTTCGTCTGACAGTCACTGAAGGAGACATTTCCACAGGGGGTTTGGGTTTGGCTCCAGAGTCCAAGTAGCCACTATAAAAATGGTGCGTTTTTACTCAAGAAATCTCCTCTCCTGCTTAGTCACTACCACAGCCAGGCCTGGATTTGATTAGCAGGAGCAACAATATTCAAGTTTAAGTGCAGAAATGTAACAAATCATCAGTTTTATGGAGCCAGTTCTGGTTTCACTCCCAAGAAAAGCTCACCAGAATTCACTTTTCTCTGCAGCAACTGCTAGATCACTGTATTCCTCCCCATTCTGTACAGTGCTACTTTTTAGAAAATACAGATAGTTTATCTCAGTAGATTCACTTACATGTTCCATTTTCAGCCTCCAAGTAAGCCAAGGCTTTAAAAACATCCTGCAGTGATCCTAGCTTTTAGGCAAGGAAACCTCACTTTTAGGTAAGGAAATCTTTTCAGCTGTGAATTATGACTGAATTAATTATCTGAATGAAAATACAAACACAGACACACACACAGTAAATATTCTTAAACCACATGAGATGAAATAAAGGCAAGAGAAATTAGAAAGCATTAAGAACAGTCCAAGCCAAACCGTATCCAGCTTTATTAAAGGTACTTTTCATGAACAATCATGGTAATTTAGGCAGGACATGGGCTACAATCTGCAACATTTTACAACAACTGTCAAACTCCCCTCCCTTTGTGGACTACTGAAATGGAGAAGTTGCTATAAACTGTTATCTTCAGTTCGTACTTGTAGAGTGAGAAGTTTAGAGTGAGGGTGGACTCGTTCACATCCGCGCGTTGTTTGACAACTCTGCACAAACCGACCCTGACTTTTAGAGGAAAATAAAATTTAAGTACAGGTTTCTGTATTTGGAGATCCACAACAGTAAAGAGGAAGGGCAGCTCCTTTTTGAGCCAGTATATCCCAAATTAGACACCAGGAATCATCTGGCAATGGACTGAGTGTGGTATGTCCCAAAATGCCGGTTCTGCCGTGTTTTGGAGTGACAGGCTCTGGGTAAACAGGGAGACGCCAAAGGAAAACTGAGGGCATTAGGATTTGGAGTAGGCAACAGCATCTTGGGAACTCTGATGTTCACTTGGACATAACTGACACGCAGCACGAGGGAATCCCTTCCTCCTCCCTTCAGGAAGGGCCCTTCTTCCCAAAACTGGGGGACTGGAAAAAGCTTTTCTTATTAAAATTTAGGTTTTGAGAAATAGACTAAATGACATTTGTCCCCACTGCCCCCCACCCCCCAAAAACACAACAACGAAGCGGTCTGTGTGCTAACAACATAGCTTAAAAAAAAGTAAACCAAAATTCTGCATTGTTATAAAACTTGATAAAAAATAGTATTTCAAACTGTACAGTCACCAGAAGTACACAGTTATCAAAAATTCACACGTTTTTACTTGGCTTCACCAGCACCTTCAGCTTTCTGTGCCTGAAAAGAAAGAGGAGAACAAGTCAACACATTAAAAAAATGAAAACTTGGTTTTGTGAATAGCAAATCCCTGAGCAGAACAAATATTCTCCAGGCTGCACAGCTCTGATTTCTAACAAAATTAAATCTAACATTTGTGTAAAACACAACCTGAAAGTCTCCTTTGTATGTGTGAACTTCACAGAACAAGAACAGTAACTTCCATGTGGCAACACCACCTGGCAAACAGACAACTTTAACTCTTTACCAACACCCCCACATCTGCAGTTGGTTGTAGAGTGTCATAAGCAACAGGTCTCGTCGTTACCACAAGCCAAGACCTGTCCCTGTGTGAGAGGGAAAGGAATAAATCCTGATGTAAGACAGGCTGCCGGGATACCTGGTCTGTTTTGGCATCTCCATTTTCTGCAGGGTTGTTTCCCTCCTTGCCAGCATCAGCCTTTCCCTTCTTCCCCTTGGGCACCTTCTCGCTCTTCTGTAAATGCAAGACAAACTTGGTATCAGTTCCCAGCTCCAGCCATGGCCACAACCCCAGAGTGAGGGTGGGGAACACCACGGCTGCAGGCTGGCCCCGAAAGAACACAGCAATGTTTGTGTGTTTATTTAAGGGACTGACAGCAAGCATGAAGAGTCTTCACTTCGGTATTTTTTATGCAAATTTTGTAAAATCTGGAAGCTTTCAGTTCAGCTTTATGAAGCGACAATGCAGCTCCATTTCCTCGCTATACAGCTGTTAATCAAAGGTTTATTAATTATTATTAACAGGCAGTGCTAAACCTCATCACCCATTTACCTCTCAAAACAGCCCTGACACGACTCACCTTTGGAGCTGCTTTTTTAGGTTTGGGCTCTGGCTTTGGGGGAGCAGGCTTCTGCAAGGGAAAAAAACCTCGTGTTAGAGAATCGTGCAATGGTTTGGGTTGGAAGGGATCTTAAACCCCATTCAGTGCCACCCCCTGCAGGGGCAGGGACACCTTCCACTATCCCAGGTTGCTCCATCTCTGTCCAACCTGGCCTGGGACACTTCCAGGGATGGGGCAGCCACAGCTTCTCTGGGCACCCTGTGCCAGGGCCTCCACACCCTCACAGGGAACAATTCCTTCCCAATATCCCATCTAACCCTGCCCTCTGGCAGTGGGAAGCCATTCCCCCTTGTCCTGGCACATCAGGTCCTTGTGTCAAGTTCTGCTCCAGAGAAACAAACTACTTTAAAATTAAAAAAAAAAAGTTCAGGCCCTCCGATTATGAAAGCAAATTGAAACATTTGAAATTGCAGCAGTCATTTGATTTGTCAATTATTTCACCACTCCCACAGCACCACACAATGGGGCAGTTCCTTAACGCAGTAACTTATTTTCAGCTAACAACTGGTGTCTCCAGAGCACCTACAGCTCTTGACACGTATTTGAACACCCAGTGCTCAAGTGTAAAACCACCAAGTGCTGCGACATCTCTGCCCAGCAAGAGGATACTCACAGCAGATAACCTCGCTGATCTCCGCTGGGGCTGTTGGAAAAGGAAAATGGTTTTATTGAATGACATGGAATGATCTTATGAAGTAACTCTCCTTTCAAAATAGTAAAGCCCCAGGAATTATATTTATAGTTCTTTAGTTTTTAGAAATTAAGCTTCAAGTTCCCTTTTTCTGTGTTCTCAAGAAACATGAGGCTACTAAATCACTAATTTAAATCACTAATAGCTAATGATAGGTAGATTTTTCATGGTTAAAACCAGAATTTTCATTGTTAAAAGACATTTAAGGCTTTAAGGAGTCAGAACCAATTAAGACCAACCCAACCCCTGCTCCCCAGTTATTCTGATGACGTTAAACCTCATCTTCCAAAAGAAACACTTGATGATCCAACTTTCTCAAAACACTGAACTTCTTACCTCATCCTTAACTTTGGCCTTATCGCCCTTGGTCTCTCCTTCAGCCTGGGGACATGGACACAGGTTGTAGTGACAAGTGATGGGGAGGACCCTCAGCCACCAGCCGCTATTTTAAGACCCCAAATCTCAAGGGGAACATCCCCATCCCACCCTCGGCGGGTACCGGCCCCTCCCCGCGGGGCCAGGGCGGGGATCCCGGGGCACAACCCCACACCGGCCCAGCCCGAGCGGGGCGGGCGCCGCCGCCTGCCCGGGGTGTGTGTGGGGGGTGTGTG